>CAXHUQ010001210.1:0-13000 GCA_964020085.1 Micromussa lordhowensis
TTTTCATTTTTTTTTTCAGTTTAAAGATAATTTTGTCCATGGCCAAAATAACTCAAAATGCCGTGACTAAGCTCCTTTAAGGCTAACTTGATTTAGTGCACATGTTTGACTTTGTGTGCTCTTTGAATACAGTCAAGTCTAGATACGTTTACAAAAACATTCCATGACATGGGAAAGTTCCACTGGCCTTTATCAGCATTATATTTCTTAGTAGCTTTAACATCCTTATGTGGAAAACTATGTTTACCTATTTGCAAACCTCACCTCAGTGTGTAGGCAATTATTAAGAGCTGGTCTCCTTCTCACTCACAACTACAAGCACTTTCTCTCCAGGGGGGAGGAGGTGGTGCTCATGGATTGGGCTCCAAACAAAACACTTCAGTAAGAAAAATGTTACTCATATTTACTAAAACATCTTGTATAATGAATACAGGATTACTCAATTGTGGGAGGCGTGGTGGCCTCATGGTTAGTGCGCTCGTCTCAGGATAGAGTGGTCCCGGTGTTGAGCCCTGGCCGGGGACATTGTGTTATGTTCTTGTGCAAGACACTTTACTCTCACAGTGCCTCTCTGCATCCAGGTGTATAAATAGGTACCGGCGAATTTAATGCTGGGGGTAAACCTGAGATGGACTAACATCCCATTCAGCTGGGAGAACAAATACTCCTAGTTGCTTCATGTTGCTTCATAAGTGCTGGCCTGATGGGCCACTTGGCTCATATGCACACTTTACCTTATCATTAGTACTGTCTTATGGGATAATGTCCCACTTTTGTTAATGGTAACTGAGGATTGAGTAGTATTCTAGGTTAAGTCGCCTTTAGTCAAGTCGCCTTTATTTAAAAATAAAATTTTAAAAGACCCAGGGTAATCCAATCAGGAGGCGAATGGCCAGCCTGCTATCAACAGGAGCCCTGGGTTTGAAATAAAAATACACATACTATATACATCACAAATAAAAATATACATACATATAAAAAATAGGTTAAAAATACAATGTAGAATATTAAAAGTTATTATAAAAACTATTATTTTACAGAGTAAAATTATTAAAAACAGTGCAGCCATGGTAGTAAAAAGCGCGCTTTGCAGTCTCAGTCCGCACCGACGGGAGATGAAGAAGATTGCTTTGTCGGGTTGTTCTTAAGATTACATCTTTATTAAAACTAAAATAATTCATAAAATATTGAGGGCATTCGCCATTTAAACTCTTTTTAACTAATTTAAAAATGTTATTATTGCGCCTTGAGAGACTTGAGACAGAGACTTGAGACAGAAACAACCTGATCGCCGCAGGAAAAATCTCGACTGAAACCAGATTCTTCCAAAGGGGACTATAGAAAAAACTTAGTTATGAGAACAGTCACAAGAATTCTGATGAACATGGGGACAAAAGATTAGAAGATTCAAAAACATGCAAAACATTTTACTTACAAGGTGGAGGCAACTGGTTGAAAAGCTGAGCTGGACATGAACAACGATATTATGACTGTGCTTCACTTTACCATGCTTGCTTGTTCCAGTTAATCCTGAAAAACAGGTTTGCCTTGAATGCTTATTCATTATTCACAGACTAGAATAAAGAGAAGTCCACCTGAAGAGTGCTTCCTTAGAAATAATGGCCCGGGTTTTTTGGCACGATGGAAAGTTCAATAGGGAGATTATACTATAAGCACATTTGTTGCTGAGCCATAGGTCTAAAGTAAACAGAAATGTGTGTTCTTGTTCTTGAAATACTTTTACTTTCACTTGCTACATGGAAACTTCTCCTTTCAGCGTTTACCACTTGAAATTTTTACGATCGATGATAAAGTCAATTATACGTCTAAAAGGGAAAGAAACAAATATTTGACTTAAATATTTTGTTTGACCCTATCGTTCCAAGTGAGGGTTAGATAAGGAAAACAAAAGCTTGAAGGATTATAGAAGCTGAAATTTATGAAATGACAACATAGTACAGACCGGCTATTGCTAGGAGAGTGGGGTTGGTCAGTGGCTTACCGTCAGGAGTAGGTGTAACATCCGGGTCACCTCCTTCAGTAGCAAGAGCTGTTGGTACATGATAAATTCAATATAATCAAAAGCAAGAAAATGCATTAACATCCTACAGCTGAAATACCCGGCCTATGACAAGTCTCAGAGAATATTGTTTCAATGGATGCTAAAATCATCAGCGCCAGTGAAAAGCCTTGCTGTTTTGAGTGCAGCCAATAAGCTTTATGTGATGCCCCAAATAACGTCTGGTGCTCTGGTAGTCATTGCTCTCGTTTGAACTATACACATCACAGCTTAACTGAAATTTCTTTAAGTTTCACAAGTTATGCTTGATACTTGATGTTACTATTAATCCCTCACGGGATCGCACACTGCTGTAAACATTCACATAATTATGACGAATTTGGGAAATAAGTTGTCCAACAGGACCTGCAAGAGCCGTGTTTCCAGGAAATACGCTGTCTAATTGGACTGTTTGATTTCAAAGGAGTTTGCGGAATTTGAGGCATAAACTGACAAAAAATACCTCTCAAAGGACTTTTCAAAAGTGGTATGATTCCAAGAAAACATATTTCCTCTGATCGATAAAACAAACATTACATTAATTTAGTAGAGAAGCACTGCAAAATTAACTCCATTGATTCTTGACTGAATGAAGAATATTAAAACGTTCTCTGGCTGAAGAATTATGTTAAAATAAGCTTTCGGCTGCCAACGCGAATGAATGAATATGTACAGCGAAAAGTGTGAAATATACAGAATAGAAATGCCTAATAATGAATGAAGAATGTTTCTAAAAAGAGGTCTTGTTTTTAAACAGTGAAATAAGTGCTCTGAATTATTTACATCTCTAGTCTGATAGTTTTTGTGTAAAAAATGTGGTTCACTCCTACCCTTTTTAGCTGTTGCTTGCCACTGATTGACTGCCCAGGACTGGGAACGAGACACACCTTTGAAATGAAAGTGAAAGTTAAAACACGGTGAACTTTATTGTCAACGAGATGATAATAGCTTATTGTGTTGAGAGTTGTTATAGATTATTGCTTAGCTCGGGTAGAGAGCTAGCTTAAATACCTGGAGATCTAGATTTAAAACAACAGGGAAACAAATCACTTGCCCTCGTGCCCTCAGTTCATAGATCACTGTACAATGTAGTTAACTAGACATGACATTTCAGTGAGTCAGTTGCTAGTTATTGACACACGAAACTGACACCTGTCAACTTTTCTCCAGGAACAGACTGTTTGCTGTTCAATACGACGTGCACAGCATTTAAAGTACACAGGTAAATTTCATTCTGATAGATACGAATGAGTGGCGTATGGCTACAATGAAACAGCGACTGGAGATCAATAACGTACACTCGCTGCAGCCCTACCCTTCTTTGTTGAACGGTGCTGCAGTGCTGCCCCAACAGACTGGGTCCTAAAAAGACCTTGAATGCAAAACATTTCCAAAAAACATCATAGTCGATTGAAAAAATTTGTGTTGAGGAATCCATAAAACGAAACACGTATGCAGCTCGGCAGAGAGAAAAAGAACCGTTATCCAAACTGGATTAGCTTTGCCGAGAAATGAGCTGATTGATTAATGGATTAAAATTGTTATTCTCGACTGTTATTTTTCGACTGATTTCAAGTAGAAGAAAATCAGCGAAAGCAGAAACGTTCAGAACGTGTTTGGGATGAAACTTAAATTGACATAAGTTATTGTTATTGTAACAAATGAATGTGTTTTCCTTTTCTCTTTGTCTATCAGCTGATTAGATCTGAAAAATAAGTGAAAATCTGTTGTCAATGTTATTGCAGCAGTAGTAGGAAAAGGACAGTTCACCAACAGGGACACAGGGACACAGTGACGTCACAATACCCTAAGGGGTTGACGTCATCAAAAATGATAACATCATAATCTAAAAATGGAATAGTGACATGATAGGGATGGGGTGTCATTGGAGGTATTACATCATAATCTTAAAATAGGTAGAATGATGTCATAGAATTATTTTTAGTACCAGAGGTCATCTGATTTTTTCATTAAGTGTTTTTAATAAAGTTCATGATGTGAAATGATGTATGACCATTGTTCTATTCAATTACTTTTTGCTGTTTAACGTATTAGATCTGTACGGTGCTGAGAACTTTATTTCACTTGTATTCATACAAGAGGGAGGAAAGAACTGTGGTGGCCAAAGGAGGTCATGTTGAAAAAGACTTGTTAAACAAACTGAACATTCCTTGTCTCGATTTAGAAACTTGGGGTTGCCCCAAATAGGAACAGTTAAAACAAACGATTGTAGAACCGTTAGCGAGTTGTGGTTTTCACTTAAATGATAATATTCACCATTGTCCCATGACTGAGTATCACACGTTTTGGTTATGGTTTCAAACTTATGTCATGTAATTTGGGTTCTTTTAACCCCGATCGGTTCATGAAAATATCTGTTAAGTTTTGTCTGAACTCTCAGCTTTGCTGACGAGAGAGAGACAGAGTGAATATATTATTCACCCCTAACCCCTAACCCCTCTACAACTACGACAAATATATTTTAACCTAATAAACCCCTACATCTCGTACGCGATCGTTGCCTGGGGCAGTGCCTATAAAAGCAACCGAAAAAAACTCCAAGTAAAACAAAACCACATTGCCAGAACTATCTTTTTTGCTACTTAATATGGAAAAGACACCGAAAGTGCTTTGCCACTGCTGAACCTCCTAGACATACTGTCCATAGAAAGCACTTTTAAATTTCAGGCTTTGAAGTTCATACACAATTGGCACCTTAAAAAACTACCATCCATTTTTACCAATTCTTTCACCTATGCCAAAGATATTCACTCCTATAACACGAGATATGCCTCTAAAGATAACATACAAAAAGTACGAACAAGAACTAATATCGGAAAACAGACTATAGCTTCACTGGCCTCTGAACTTTGGCAAGAATTACCAACTGATCTCAAAAACCTTAGCTCAAACTATTTTAGTAAACAAGTCAAACAGTATTTACTACGTAAGCAATCTTACTCTTAAAGATAATTTCAAAATAGGATTATCCTTCTTCCCTCTCTGTTTTATAGTTTTATAGTTGCTTGATTGCTGTAGCGCTAAGTTTTTTTTTGTTTTTTGTTTTTTTTGCATGCAACTTTACTCTTTCTTCGCTTTTTTGCTATTTCATTCCATTTCGCCTTCGCTTGTGTGAGTGTGGGTTCATTTTGGCTCTAAGCATTTCCTTACTAAACTATATACAAATCTCAAAATTACTTAACATCTTATCATAAAAAAAGAAAATATGTATATAGATCTCTTGTAACCTTATTTCACAAGGAAATGCAAATAAATTATTGTATTGTATTGTATTGTATTCGGCTTAGCTAACTGCTCGAGTTTTCTGCTCCGTTAGTCACGCACTGAACTATTCTTTCAACCCTAGATTTGCATACAAACTCCAACGGAAAAGCCCATGGGACAGCTCTACCATTGAAATTACAACAATAAAAAGTTCAGACCGTTAATTAATTGTCAACACGCGACAATAAATATTTTTTGGACAACGCGTTTTCTTAACAGACTTTATTGCTTGTTATTAGCGAATACAAAAAAATAATACACACAGATTTGAAATGAATACACCAAAATTACAACAACTACAAAATGTTTATGAGTAAAGTATCAGAAAATTAAGATGCAATCAATCGTCTTCATCTTCGCTTGGAGGATAATGAGTCCTTTTTAAAGTTTTTTCCACCACCTCCAACAATAGAAACAAACCGGAGCCCAAGTGGCTCAAGATGTTCTGGAAGGAAATAATGTTAACACAGCGTTGGCAAAGCGTAGTAAAGAAGCTATTCGTGGACTAGTACCTCGGGCTGGGAGCGGTAGAAAAGCTACAAAAAGAAAAGTGCAGTTTCGTGGTTTACCCCCGTTCAAGAAACCAAAAACAGTTGTGTTGGATCAAGACCAAGACAACTTTCAACTTTGGTCATAAATTTAAGTGGGACTCCTTGGCAAAATTATAAACTACTGATACCTGTCATCTTTAATCATTTTACGACCATGTCTCGAGTAATAAAGAACAATCTACCTTTCCTTCATCTCTTAACTTGTTGCCCAGAACATCAGCGTCAGTTTCTTCTAGAGACAGCCACCCCAGAACAGATACACGCATTAGTTCAAATTCTTTTTAATCTGTGTCATGGAAACATACGGTCTCTAAGGAAGTGAAGCGCAACTTAAAAAAGCATATAGATGCCCTTGTTAGTCTCGTTCAATCAAGTGTTCCTTACAAGACAAAGAAGCAAACCCTTGCTCAAGAAGGTGGAGGATTTATACAAGATTTGCTAATCCCAGTTCTAACTAGCATAGCGCCCCTAATGTTATAAAACGTCACGACCTAGTCTGTGGTATAATCAGTCAGTTCTTGACGTTCACGAGTGCTGGACAATATGAAGAGAAAACCCGACTGGGATGAAGAGGAAGAGAGTGACTATGAAGGCACCAACACAAGTGAAAACGACGAAAGCGATAACGAAAAGAACCTCGAATTAAAGATGTTTTAGAAGGTCTTTCCCAACTTGTTTCTCTACAAAAGGCCTCCGATCTATTACACAGCATGGCGGTTTCCAAAGATATCTTGTTTTGGACACCTCGCGGAGAGTTACTCCGAAACCAGCGAATAATACCAGTGACGAACATTTCAGAGCTGGTCGAATATGTTACTCCCCCATAACGACGATATTTTTAAACCCCGCGCCCTCAAAACATTTATAGATGGGTTGGCAGAGTTAGGAATCAATAAGCGTTTGATACAGAATAAGAGAATTTTGGCAGAACTATTGGAAAAAGAACAAGCCTATCACGATAAAGACAGTGAGATTGGTGATAAAGAAATGGTCTCCGAAAGCAGTGATAATGAAGATGACCCTGAGACAGCCTCTGAAATTAGTGATCAAGGATCGGAAAACCCAGATCTGGAACCTGAAGGAAATTCAGACGAAGAAGAAACCACAAGTTCAGAGATTTTGCTTAAAGTAAAAGTTCCTTGCTACTATTGCTACTACTAACATTTACGAAAGAGCAGTAGTCAAATGCCCTAGATGTTTCTGGCAAGATGGTTATTGGATTTGTCCGATATGTGCGCATCAAATTCCTGTTGATCGTAAACACTTGGCTGACGGATTTATTTGGTGCGCTGACTGCCACGCGGTGAAACAAATTGATTCAAAAACTTTAAAAAGGACTCATTATCCTCCAAGCGAAGATGAAGACGATTGATTGCATCTTAATTTTCTGATACTTTACTCATAAACATTTTGTAGTTGTTGTAATTTTGGTGTATTCATTTCAAATCTGTGTGTATTATTTTTTTGTATTCGCTAATAACAAGCAATAAAGTCTGTTAAGAAAGCGCGTTGTCCAAAAAATATTTATTGTCGCGTGTTGACAATTAATTAACGGTCTGAACTTTTTATTGTTGTAATTTCAATGGTAGAGCTGTCCCATGGGCTTTTCCGTTGGAGTTTGTATGCAAATCTAGGGTTGAAAGAAGAGTTCAGTGCGTGACTTACGGAGCGGAAAACTCGAGCAGTTAGCTAAGCCGAATAACATATTCACTCTGTCTCTCTCTTGTCAGCAAAGCTGAGAGTTCAGATAAAACTTAACAGATATTTTCATGAACCAATCGGGGTTAAAAGAGCCCAAATTACATGACATAAGTTTGAAACCATAACCAAAACACGTGACACTCAGTCATGGGATAATGGTGAATATTATCATTTAAGTGAAAACCACAACTCGCTAACGGTTCTACAATCGTTTGTTTTAACTGTTCCTATTTGGGGCAACCCCAAGTTTCTAAATCGAGACAAGGAATGTTCAGTTTGTTTAACAAGTCTTTTTCAACATGACCTCCTTTGAAAGCCACCACAGTTCTTTCCTCCCTCTTGTATGAATACAAGTGAAATAAAGTTCTCAGCACCGTACAGATCTAATACGTTAAACAGCAGAAAGTAATTGAATAGAACAATGGTCATACATCATTTCACATCATGAACTTTATTAAAAATACTTAATGAAAAAATCAGATGACCTCTGGTACTAAAAATAATTCTATGACATCATTCTACCTATTTTAAGATTATGATGTAATACCTCCAATGACACCCCATCCCTATCATGTCACTATTCCATTTTTAGATTATGATGTCATCATTTTTGATGACGTCAACCCCTTAGGGTATTGTGACGTCACTGTGTCCCTGTGTCCCTGTTGGTGAACTGTCCTTTTCCTACTACTCGCAGCTGTTAATGAACACTATGTTGTCAGGTTAAAATCTTCATGGCAGGTTAGACTGTGCAAAAGGCCGACTGCAGCAGAAGTCGCTCAAACCAGCATCAAAAATTCAAACACGTTACTCCTCTCACATTAAAATTCCTTCATGTTTCCTTTATTCATCAAAAATTCCTCGAGTTGTTGTGACAGCACTTCTGGAGCTGACATCTCCGACAATAAGCGATTTTGCCAGCAGTTAAACTGTACTACCAGCTAACACTCTCTCAAGTCAGTAATATTTGCTCATTATTGCAAAGCTATTATAGGTAGACAGAAGTCAAGTATATTAGTTCTCTAACTAAATACACTGCATTTGCTATATATCCTGTATACAGGGACAAATTAGTGAAGATTAAATGAGGATTGAAGAGGAACTAAATGTAGTGTTGGTATGTATATAATACAGCTTTCACATGACTGTGGTAAAACCAGATCCAAAGAAATAAGAGCGGTTTTCAATTGAGTGACACAAAACCAAAACCAAACCAGTTACTTACGAATTAGACTTCTCAACGAAGACCATTTGAAGTAATTGCCTGATTACTTTACACTCAGTTGAAAACTGCTCTATAACTAGCCCATCACAATGAACGTAAATATTGCAATGAGCTAATCAGAAATCGAAACATAAAGCGGCTGTCAAGCGCAGGATAACATGCAACAGGTGAAAAACGCATGAAAAATTGCAACTGGTGCTCAAGGCGAGGGAAAATGCAACCGATCCCAAGCACGGGAAAACACGCGTAGTTATCACGTTTGGTTACTGCTTCCACTCCTGATTGGCTAGAGAAAAAGCATGTTTGCTGTGATTGGTTAGATCACGTGTGACTTTTTCTAACCAATCAACGAGCTCCAAAACTGGGCACAAAGTTATTGTCAAAAGTCAACGCAATACCTGTGGTAAAGTACCTCTAACTTAACAGAACATTTATTGAAAAAAGGAAGCAAACTGCTAAAGGATTTTTACGAGAAATTATGTTTCTCGTTGCTGATTGCTACAGATTTCTCTCGATGGTTGCATGCACAAATGCAGAGCCAAGGAACAATGAATCAGAGTGGACTGGGACTGGCATAAAAAAATCCACTGATGATGTGGCTCTTTGTGTAGTATTTCTGATTGCTTGTTTCTTTCACGCGAAAAATCAAAACCGGGCAAGGACCAATGAGAGACACGATACAGATCTCTGTAGTGCTACGTCATCGATATGGTATGATTCTGCTCCAGTCTCACGTGTCCCTTGAGCGAGGGAAAAAAATTAGAGCAACCTGTTTCCTCGATCAGACAAGCCTTAGTCGATAAACACGAGCTTCAAAATGAATTGCACAAACCAAATACCTTATTTATTCACTCACTTCTCTTGTGTAGAGCTGAGGGTATTGTGTTCACTTTTCTGAACTCAGGCATACTTCGTTCTTGGAGTCTTCTGCGTCGCTGCTTTCCGCTGTTTTTTCTTTGCCGATTTGCCCGCTTCCATCAATGTTGTCTTCGTCAAGATTTTCGAAGTTGCCTTCTGCTGAGATCTAACAACAAAATGATTATAGCGAGCTAAGAAAGGATGGACTTACTACAAGCCGACCTTTGCTTAATCCTTCGCTTAGTTACTTTTAGAAAGTCTAAGAAAGAACAGCTCTAATCCTAATCTATCTCACATGAAATTACCGGTAATATACCCATGTTCATATCCCTTACAATGGGTTCTGTTTCACTACTGCACCGCGGAGAGAAATTTGTTCATGCTTCAGTTTCTCCGTGGGTAAGGTGTAACGCACCTCACCACAATTTCACCAACAATCAAGTCTCGATGGAATGCAAGAGGACATATCTCAATCTCCCGATTTCTTAAACCAATTTTTGTTTCGCTTAGAGGGTCAACAAAAAGATTATTCCACTCTGTACTGAAAAATCAATACATATCATTTAAATTTTGTGATAACTTCGCGAGAAAAGCTGTTTGACCAAATTTCCAAACACCGAAAATAGAGTTGAAAATATGACGCGTGGCAGAGAATTTTTGACGAACTTTGGGTTGTTTGGAAATGTGGTCAAACACTGTCTTGAGTGTTTGATATATCTTCTCAAACCCATTAATAATTTAATAAGAAAATCACAACCGTGAAGGAGGTTTCGATACCCGGTCTTAATTAGCATAGATTTTGACGATTTTACTTCTCCGTTTACTCCTTAGTTTTTGCTTCGATTGAAAAGATATATCAAACACTCGAGACAGTGTTTCGTTGGCTATCCAAACACCTCGAATTTTGTCAAAAATACTCCGCTGCGCGCCGTATTTTCAACTCTCTTCTCGGTGTTTGGATATCGTGTTTGATATATTACTTCTCGATCGAAACTACATCTAAGGAGAAAGTGGAGAAATAAAATCTGTACTAATTAAGATCAGATATTCAAGCACCATCACGGTCATGATTTCCTTTGTTTAAACTTAATTAGTGAGTTTGAGAAAGTTCTTTTCATCCCTGAACCTCACAGCTCTTTATCAAATAAACACGAGAAAGACTGTTATGGCTTACCACAGACTCGTCCAGTTCTTGTTTGACACATGTACTTATATCAGAGTCACTACGGCTCCTATCTACGCAAGTCAACTGACGATACGGTAATTGCAGGAGGAGAAGAGGCAACCCTCTGATGACCAAACATGAAAGCCTTCCGTAAGACCACCCTCTCTGTTCCTTTATCTTCCCGTTCTGTTTGTCCACAGGTAGAGAATCGTTCCTGACTTGTAGTTTGAATACCTTCATTTGTTGGAGTACATTTGTCAACTTTTTCCTCTTCCCCGTTCGATCCTTCGATAACATACCATGAACTGTGTTTTATCTCCTCCAGACTTCCTCCAGGTGGTCCCTTTTCTCCAGTCAAGGCACCGTCAGGAGGTGCACTTTTGCTCTTTACATTCTCAGTAGAAAACACCTTTGATTTATTATCATCCATCTTGTACCCAGAAGGTTCCTTTATATTGCCCTTACTATCCCCAATAGGTTCCTTTGCACCGTCCATCTTGCCCCCGCAAGGTTCCATTAAATTTTCCATCTTGCCTCCACAAGGTTCCTCCTTACCTCCAGGGTCTGTTGCCTGTACGTTTTCTTTTGCAATAGATGAACTGCCATCTAGAACTTTCTCGCTTCTTGCCTCAATAACAACAAAGGCTTTGAGGGTTTCAGACCGTCAACAATCTGTGAGATTCCTGTCAAGACACCCTAGCTAAAGGCTCATTTTTTGTACCAGGCAAAAAATGTCCCTTAACCACCCCTCCCACAGGTAAAATTCCTTCCGTGGGGGAATCCCCTGGGGTGTTGATGTCTTTCTCCGTGCTTGGGATTGGTCAAAATCCACTGCTTCCGCGTCTGGTCCACTCAACACTTCAGTTTGTGTCAGGGCTTGGGTAGGGTGAGGGTGATCTTGAACCCCAGGGAGTCTGGGAGGGGCTGAGGTTTCCTTCTTGGACATTCAAGTTCACCCCACGGACCCCCAGAAGGTCAGTCGATTTGTTCAGTTGCTGAAGAGAAAAAAGATTGCAAACATTAGGAGAATCTACTAGTACATTCAAATTGCAGGAATACCTTTGTGTGATCATGCTACTAAAGGGACGACAAATATGCCGTTTAATGTTTGCCGTAACGTCATACTTAAACTCTCCATTGTTATTAGGATAGTCGTAGGAAAATTCAGTCAGCCTTGTGAGCTTGTCGTCCTTCGAATGCGATAACAATGCAAGTAGAAACACAATTCACTGAAGTAATCTGTTTATTTGGAAGATCTCTTCAGTGGACAACATGTACCACTTTGTTATGTGCCTAAATCTACGTAATATGCAACCGCAGGCATTCTAGCACATTGAGCTGAAGCACAGGATAAAGAAAAAAATCCAGGTGTTTGGCTCACTTTTCACAGAGAACATGGACACATTCTTTATCTTTTTTTCTTCCAATCACTTTATTGACACCGCACTAATGACATTACTTATATTTTAATCATCTAATGTAAGAAATTAGTTTCATTAAAATGAAAATATTTAATAATATTTAAATTAATTAATCAATTACTGAGAACTTAGTGCAATCTGATTAACAATAACCAAATTAACTAACTAATAATTAACTTACTTACATCCGTGCAGAGAAGAACTAAAAGCAACCTTATACAATAATGAACATTTGTTTGCTACGAGAATCAGATATCTTTGCCTTCTTGAGAGTTCACCTTAAACACAGGACCAGCTGGTACACATGCAATGTACGCCTCATGAAAGAGCCAATGTCACAGTGGCGTCCACTTTGAGAGAATTGAAGTTAGCGTAAGCTTAGAAATGGAGACAGGATCGACTGATACTAATCAATAATGAACAGAGAAAATAGCTACCTCTGTTGATGACTTTCCGTCGAGTTGTACTGAAGACATCAATTTTGCTTCCCTTATGGACGATGTCATTGATTTGTTGTTCTTCTTCTTTTCAGCTTGGACATATTCTTGCAGGCTTTAAGAAAATTAAACATGCGTTGTCGCATATGTGGGATATCGATGTCGCATATGTGGCCTAAAGATTAGTTTGCTTGAATCGGAAATGACTGGTCAAGGTTCAAGGCCTGGCCTGGATCAATGTATTGTAAATAGGTACAGGTGAACTGTTGATGGGAGGCAGGGGGAGGTAATGTCTGTA
>CAXHUQ010001212.1:0-15000 GCA_964020085.1 Micromussa lordhowensis
GGCCTTTAATAGGGTGTTTCATTTTTGGTCAGGTCATAGATAGGGTGGGGAAAATCGCCCAATTCTTCTGGGAGTGCCCCCCCCCCGGAACCCGCTACGGCTGTCCAGCACTATTAACCATTTGGCCAACACAAAGTTGTATAAAGCCCAGGACTTATAAAAGCAGTTGATGGTAAAAAAAAGGTTTTATCACTTTACTGTCATCGTATCATACAAAGTCTTAGTCATTTTCGTAAGGTTGACTTTCTAAAACAGCAGCGCATAGATTAACGCCTTGTTTTCGCATTTCATAGGTTTGTCAACGAAAAACCGACTAAAGAAATCCTTATCAATTCATTGCACACGGGCTAAAAAACGTTTCCGACTAAAAATACTTCCATAAAAGACCGTCTGTATATTTAAAATTTCTGTACAAACCATTAAATAGTCTCCTTCGCAGCCGTTTCTTGGGAGCGTTGCGTAAAATCCTAAACAACGGCTGTGGAGGAGACTAAACATTTAAAGAAGGCACATAAAATAACGTACCGAAAAATTCAAAATGACCAACCAAATACCACACAAGTTGTGGTCGTTTTGTGATAAATCAGCAAACTTTTAAACAATTGAAACTCTTAATACCTCGTCATATGTAATTGAGGACTTCGCAAATCTGTATTATAGTCGAACCAAGTGAAGTGTACCCCTCAAGACATTAACGGATTGATTATTTGAACATTGAACCCGCTAGTCATTCCAAGAACAGGCTAATGTTCAAAAAAATCAATTTAACATTGATTTTTGAAACGACTAGCGAGTTCACTATTCAAATAATCAATTCATTAATGTAATCTCGAGGGTACACTTCACTTGGTTTAACTGCAAAAGCAGTTTTCAATTGGGTATCGTAAAACTCAAACCAAAGTAATCACTCTGGCCAACCACAAATCACACAGACAGTCCAGTGAACCAATCAAAACTCGAAGTAATGACACAAAGCGCGGGAAAAAATGCGCGAGCGGTCACGATTGGTCTTGGTTTTACTTCTGATTGGATAAAAAAGTGGCGCGAGATTTTTAAGCCAATCACTTATCGTTGTAACGTAAAACCAAAGCAATTGCGAATTTTTCGACAATTTAAAAGTAAAAGCCGTCTAAAATGATGTTCTATTTCTCGGCAGTTCTCGGTAGTTCTCGGTGAGTTCCTTAAAAAGTACGATTCTCTCTCCCAACCCCACCCCCCTCCCACCGCAAAACTGTGCTCAGGAAAGTTTGGAACATGTTGGCCCTCGCATGCTAAAGCTCATTCTTGTCTACATCTTTGCTTTGTGGATTTGCTTTGCTTTGTGGATTTGACGAATGAGATTTGGATGAGGCAGCTCGCCGCCTCGCTAAGACAGAGTTTGAAGGAGGCGAAAGTCCCAGCACTCGTGGTTTGATATTTCTCTGAAATTCTTCTTGACCCTCAGGCTGATGAATCGCTGATGCTTCAGAAACCATTCGGTTCATGGCTACTGCTTCAGCCGCAAACTCTTGTAGATCGTGTGTGTTCATATTCCTGAAGAGGAAACAAGAATTTCAAGTTTTTTTTTTCCATCAACCTGCGAGCAAAGCTTCCTTTATCGCTTCTTTAGAAAGTATAGTAAGGTTCTGCTTGTAGGGTGCTTTTCATTGGCTCCAAAGGAAATACTTAGGGGAGGGCCCGGGGGACATAATAACAGAAGACAAAAAGTGTCAATAATTTGTCCTCCTCCCCTTCCTTCTTTATTGAAGCAAAAAAAAAAAACTTCTTTGCTCCTCTCTCTCCGTCTTTCAAGCAAGAAAGCGTCGTTTTTCACTTTACCCTCGCCCGTCGTTTTCTAGATCTGCCATTGAATGTTCGATTACGAGCGATAAAACTTGTAGTCATAAGGGTTCAAAGGAACTCAGTCACGCTTCTTTTATTTCGAGTTATTTTGGCCTCCTACAAAAGAACCTTTAAATTGGAGGAAACCTGAAAATAATCGTTTACTAAGATAGAAAAACACCAAAGAGATAATAATAAACCATAAAGGAACAAGGATGGGTAAGGATGGAGAAGATTGACAAGGATTACAAACGCCGACCTTGAAAAATTAAGGCTAATCTTTTCAAAACGCGCAAGCCGTAACGTAGTTCACGCAAACATGACGGTGTTAACATAACGAAATATAACATACCTGGTTAACAGGGTGGGGGTAGGGAGAGGAGTGTTGCTTGCCTGCATAAAATAACAACAATAACAGTCACATAAGAGAAACAATTAAAAACAATTTGCAAACCAAAGAAAATATCAGAACAAGACCGTCACCTCCTCTATCCAAGGATTTTGAAGTATCATTTCAGTTGTGTATCTTTTCGTTGCATCCCGCACCAACAAATGTGATATAAGATTCTTGGCCTCAAACGAAATGCCATCCCATTCCTGAAAGAGAAAAAGTAGAAAATAAGTTATTTTTCTATTATTCTATTATTCGTCCCTTTCAAATCCCATCTCAGCTATTCAAAACACGCGCGTTTTTCAGTTCAGACAGTTCAAAAACTATCTACTACTACCCCTATCCCCCTAATTGATTTGAACTAGTAAGACACGTATGTTATATTTCAGTTGAAATATATTCTTTCTAACTAGTCGATTTTGTCAGAAATTTCGCCTCAAATTTCCCAGTTGCCATTCCAAACTTGTCGGTTATCGTTGTTTGCCGGGAAAGGTCACGACAATTTCTCAATTTCAACAATTTTTTTCAGGTCGCTGTTCTAGTGGTGTTTCGGCCGCACTTGCATTAATGACCGTCATCACTCAATTGCCACTACTGGACAAAAACCAATTTCATTCCTCACTTTACTTGGGCCAAGTATAACAACGTCCACATATAAAGGGCTAACCCGCATACGACCGCTCTCATGTGGCTTTGATAGCTCAGTTGGGAGAGCACTGCACCGGCATCGCAGAGGTCGTGGGTTCGAATCCCGCTCAGAGCCTGAATTTATTTCAGGTCTCTGTTCTAGCGGCCGCACTTGCATTAATGACCGTCATCACTCAATTGCCACTAATGGACAAAAACCAATTACAATTTCTCAAGTTTTCCGAAATTTGCGTTTGTTTGTTACGAGAATAGGGCGCAATTGATGACCGCTTTTATAAGTTTCCTTTCAATTTTCCTTACCTTTGCTGGAAAATCATATTGCCCTTCCTGTATCCTCTTCATTAGCATCTCCTAGTTTAATATCAAAACACAATTCAAACAAAAAATTGCTATTTTGTTCAATTACATAAATGATAACGCGGTTTGTTTCCCAGGCGGGGTGGGGAGGGGGGGGGGGGGGGGTAATGCTCGCCATCTCGTATAAATGAAGAATTCTGGTCTCAATTAAGGTGTCCACGACAAATCGCCACTATTTTTAGCTGTCAAAGTATCTTTTAAGGTGCACTCGAAGAAAAAATATAAGATTTGAGTCCAGTCTACTAGCACGGGTTCCTTTGTCGGAAACGCTTTTTCTGACAATACTCGCCACTCACTCTTAACTGGATAAACTCAACAGCTTTTAATCTCACTTACATCAGTTCACATACGTACCCTAACTCGCTCGCCATGTGCTCTCTCTTTTCGCATCCCATAATGTTCTTTTTTACAGTCTCAGCCCCCACGGGCTACGTGAGCTCGGGTGCCTGACTAATCTCGACACTTTCCTGCACAGCAGAAGACAAGAGACTATGATCTAGTCTCTTGCATCCCCGCCCTATTCATTCTGAGTCCCCCAGGTTTGTTTTTTCACGGGGCTTTACCTGACACGACTTGCAGTTTTCTCCTTTTTCCCAACCACAGTCTGTGCCACATTTGCCATAGAAGGGTGGATGCCCAGATAACATGATGTAACTGCAGAAAAAAAATGGAAATCTAATTTCTCCATACCTTCATTGTCAAATACTTTCTTAAGCTGACTAGTGATGAGAGTAAAGAAATTCATCAGCTAGGCAGTATCATCTAGATGTACCAAAAAATTCTCAAAAATTGCATTAAAAGAAATGTATATTGTGACAAGTAAGGGGAATTAATGTTTCATGCTTAGCCTGACTTACAGAATCACTCCAAGACTCCACAAATCACATCTTTTGTCATAAGTTGTAGCCTGAGTCTTGAAGGCATCCACTACCTCAGGAGCCATATACTCAGCTGAGCCAACCTACAGCAAAGGACATTCAATAAAGAAGTACATGCAGCTTATTATGTTAACTACTGCTTTTTCGCTTGGTCACTAGCCATGTCTGAAGGAAATACAGTAGAACCCCTTTAACTCAAACTCTGAAGGGCAACAAAAAACAGTTTGAGTTAGCGGGGGTTCAAGTTATTGGGGTCGATTGAATATCCAACTTGCCATGTTAATAATTGATAGTTTATAGATTTTTCAGCACTTTAGTGTACAGTACAGTGCAAATAAACCGTGCTGTGGTTACCCCCAGCATTAAATTTACTGGTACCCATTTATACACCATGGTGGAGAGAGTGTTGTGTGGGAGTAAAGTGTCTTGCCCAAGAACACAAAGCAATGTCCCTGGCCGGGACTTGAACCCAGACCACTCAATCTGGAGGTGAGTGTACTAACTATGCGGCCACCGCGCCTCCCACATCAGGGAGATTCTGCAGGATTAAAGTGTTAAGCTCAAGCACTACACAATGACCTTTACTAGCACCTTCGCTCAAGCACAACACAATGTCCCATACCAGTACCCATTTAATCACTACACAGAATAGACACTGAACAAGGTAGCAATATTTACTGGTGTTTGAAGTTCTGGTGTTGTCACCGCAGCACTGAGACCATCAAGCCCACTAGCCAGGTCAAAATCACAAATCTTGACAGGAGATATCTAAGGCAAAAAATCAAGCTATTTAATTAACAGTATTAAAAATTAAAGTAGTTTTGAAAAACAAAAGTATAGGAAAATCTTGATATTGGTTGTTAATGAAGCAAATAGTTTGTCACATGATTTTGCTACACAATTAGTTAACTAACCTGATTTTCACAAGCACAAAGTATATTCTCTGGCTTCAAGTCTCGATGAGCAATGCCTGGTAACAGAAAATGTATTGCTAGTGAGCCAAATGGATCAAGGGGCTTTCCCACTTCTCTCCAATTTTTTTGTTCACCATTTTTCATGCTGTGTCCCAACTAACTGAATTCCTGAAAGTGGCTATGAAATAGGTAACAGTACAGTACAATGACAATGATAATCGTATCTATAACAGAATTCTCAAACCTGATTGGTTTTCCCCGCGCTTATTTGTCACGTAATCGGCACGCGATCATGTGGGTGTCCAATTACAGGTGTCCGATTTGAACTTTTAGTAATTGGACACCTGTAATTGGATACCCACGTAATTTTCACATCAATTACACACGCTTTAATGGTTTCCTTAGCAAAGCTTTCTACAGTTTTCAAAACTTAGGAAAAGCGCTAAAGACGTTTTCGCTCAAAAGAAGTTCTCAAGAGACATTTTTAATGTCAAAATTTGTTATAGATACGATTAATTAGTAATTGGACCTCGTGTCGTACAATTCAGGGAGTAATCGTGCTCATAATTTCAAATCGGCCTGCGCTCGTTCGATTTTGAAATAACTCGCTCGATTGCTCCCTGAATTGTACTCCACTCGGTCCAATTACTATTAATAATACCATGATATTTAATTGCCTATAAGCCAAGTGATTTTTGAACAAAATTAAACCAGGAACTAATGAAATCTCTACAAGATAGGGGGCTTTGGCTTATAGCCAAATATTTCTGCCAAAAAATATTTGTTTGGTAGCATAACAAGAGCTTCAGTACTTGAATTGTAATTATTAGAATAATCTTGTTACAATATTACAATTCTACCTAACCAAAAATGTACAATTAAATTACTTATAATAACAATTACTGAGCTAAACAATCACATTTAGTTCTATGCTTAGAAAACAGGTTAAATATCTTCCAAGTTAAGAGAAAGGATAACTGCTTTGTTGAACATACTGTACCTTTTTTATGGAGAAAATCCAATGCAGATACTATATCCTTCACAACCAGGCTTGCTTCTTTCTCTGTAAAAACTTTTTTCTTTTCAATATATTTTAGAAGTGGCCCTAGAATTAAAGTTATCACAAAAATTATTACAACAAACTGCTCAGCTTTCATCATTCCATAATTAAATCAAAAGATTACAAATCCTTTCATTCTTGATTACGTACTGTTCAATTTTATTTTTCTTGTTTGATAAGTTGTAGCTGTTAATAACATCATATGTATATGTTGTGGGTCAAAATGAAATTCAGGTTGAAATGGAATTCCTTTGTTTCTTAACCCTAATTATTTATGGATCAGGAAAAATTAGGGTTAGAAGACAAAGAAAATTGAGAATCAAACTAGGTTAAAATCATTTTTAACCTGAATTTCATTTAGACCTACAACATATACATGAAACTAATTTTTGCACTGAGTAGCAACTTAGGGTACATACTTAGGATAGGGTGCGTTCCTTTAGGATGATCCAGATCAGGATCAATGATCCAAATCACTCACACATCACGGTGCATCAAAGGAACAGATGAATCCACTCTGAGCAAGGATTCAGCAGGTCCCTTGATCCAAGAGATCTTGGATTGTTGATCTTCAACCAGGTAATCCCATAGGATTATTAAAAATCTAATACTAAATAACTGTCAGTAAAACCTTGTTACCTCCTCTCATCTTTTCAAATATCAGATAAAACCTAAGAGTTGGAATAACAGAAAGAGATTATCAATAAATGTTACGTCAAAAATGCTATTAAGCAAGAGTTTTAAAGTGGTCTTCAACTCCAGACTTCACTATTAGAATGACATCAATTAAAAGAAAAATAGTTTTAATTATCACTCACTTATGGCTGTCTTCAAAATATTCAATACAGTCAATAATATTCCTGAGAAAGCAGAAAAAAGAAATCAGAATTAACAGTAAAAAAATATGTTGAAAGAAATCAGTGGAAATTTTTGACTAGCTGTGAACAGAGCTTTGCCTGGCTGCCAGTTCATCGTAGTTAGACCTTGCTCAAAAAGCAAACTCAAAAATTGGTTTTCTTTGTTCCCAGGAACTAGAGACTCAATAAATGCCGTTCTTGAGAAGACTGCATGGCAAAAAATAACTTAAGTTAAAAATAAAACATATTTACTTGTGTCCACGGCATTGGTAGAGTAACTCTATTTCATTGAGCACACATCTTCTATCAACATTTGCAGTCTTCTCAATAATCTGTGGAATGAATGATCCAAACATTTAGCCACTCAACATGACACTAGTGGAGGAGTTTTAGAGGTTTAGGTTGACTGTTCTTAAGATTTCAACTGATTCTTACTTAATTAAATAAACAAAAAAGTGCTGCGTGGCATTTTTCAGAAGGATGGCAAGTAGAAATAGAAGGTAATAGGCACAAAAACAGTTTAACTGTCTTTGCATCCACTACAGTTTTATTTTCTCTCACGCAACAAGACTCCTGAGATGAGATGGGAACAATATTGTGTAGTTGTAGGGTATATTCATACCCACTCCAAAGAAGGCCAATGGCAATTCCCAGGAAGAGAAGGGTTTCAAGAGCGAAAGGCTTTAAAGGAAAGCAATTAGGCTAAACATGCACCTGCAATCCACGCTGCTAGCCATGTTGACCATGAAAAAAGAGTTGCATGGTTTTATATTTCTATACATGCATGTGGTTCTGTTCTTATAGTTATGGGGCTCTGCTTGGGCTGTCAAACCCCACGCTATAATTTGTCAGAACTCCAGAGGAAAGTCAGGTTATTATAAGGGATCACAACAAGAAGTTTTCTTAACCTTGACAGCATACTCCTGGTTTGTAGATAGCTTGACACAACTTTTCACTGTTGTATGAGCTCCTTGCCCCAAAACATCATCTAGTACCTTGTATATATCTTGGGAGAAAAACAAATACATTAAATTTATATAAATTTATTGCTTTAAATTTTTATAAAATACATTACAACAGACCTCCTTGTAGAGTGTATGAACACACTGACTGTAACAATTATTACAGTCAGCTAGTTTGAGATTGCTTTTGCTAGTATGAAACAAAAGCAGTACTTCACAAAACACAGTTCTTTGAGATCATTAATTTTGCTTGCACTCACCATAAAAACTTTCACAAACACTATCACTAGCTCTTTTCTTTTTTCGTTTCTTTTTCTTTGCTTGAGCTTGAGGCTGGAAAATATCTGAAAAAGAACAAATTATGAAACTCTTTGATACATATATAATTTTTTATTGATTTTGACACAGATGGATGGTACAGTTGAAGCTCTCCTTGCGACCACTCTCATAAGCAACTAGCTTTAGTTACAACCAGCTTTAGTTACGACCACCTTTGTGAAACCTCAATGAAAAGTTCTCATAAACAACTGCTCCCGCAAGCAACCGCTACCACTTTTGGGATTACCCCACTGGACTTTTCCTTCCTTTTAAGTTCTTGGTAAGCGACTACTCAGAGTCTTTTACATATAAATCAACACTTTTAATCAATAAAACCACATCCTGCGCTAATGGTTCATTGATAAAGATCTTGTACAGTGCAGTATTACAGTCAGCTCTCTGCTAATGGACACTCTCTTAAGCGGACAGCTCTACTTACGGACACTGTTTTCAATTCCCCTTTTTACCCCGCGGTCAAACTCTGTATTTACACATTCCCGTAAGCAGACACTCTCTCATAAGCGGACGCTGATACTCTCTTTTAAGCGGACACGGACGCTCTCTCGTAAGTGGACACCCCATGTATAATAATTGACACTCGGCAATGAAATTTGTCTTCAATTTACAATTAATCAACAAAAAGACTGTATCACCTTTGTCTGCGAGAACTGTCTGCTCGTTGGACAAATCAAAAGTCTGACGAGTAACGTTTGTAGTGTCATGTTATGGCCATGTTTGTTATTTCTGTTTTCAATCACAAGTTTTAACATTTGACATCAATAAAGAGTTTCAGTTACCATTTTTGGCTACCCAATAAAACATTTAATTAACACCCGCTAATGTAGCCTGAATTTCAGCCGTCTCCTCCTCTCGCTAAGTCTCGGGAGAGAGACGTCTGAAGGCACTGGGCGATAATGTCGTCCAGTGACGTCACTACCAGAAGACCTGGTAGTGCTTCTGATTGGTTGCCTTGTTTAATTTATTCGCCCTCCGCGGATAATTTGAATAATTTTATTGCCAAACGTTGCGCGTTCGAAGAAAATCGCGAGCTAACGCCATAAGAGTTAAACCCGTTTCTGGTGTATGCTCGACCTTTGGGGTTCAAAACCTCAATCCGCAACAGGAAAATTCTTAGCGGAAGCGATGTATTCGTAAACTTGCCTACGGGATATGGAAAACCCTTAATATGTATGGCTCCACTCGTCAGTGGTGATTCACAGAGCTTTAAAAGCGGTACAGCCATTTTCCAAACGAAGCATAGTCATATGCAAAATTTACCTGAAAAAAAAAAAAAGCCTGAGACCTTGCAACAGTTCACTCGTAAAATATTATCATTTTACCGTACTTTCGATATGTACGGCTAGCACACTAAATACATTGGCAAAGCACTCATTCAAATCCTTAAATGAAGACATTTGTCGGGTTTTTCAACGGCCATTCGCATGCATGAATGACCCCGAGAGCAAGCAAATCTGCACGTGAGCAAACAAATTATTTTCTTGGGGCTACGGACTGAACATATACTTAAACCTATAAACCTTACGACCTATTACCATAAAATTATCAGGTTTATTAGAAGTTTTGTTTAGTCCGTAGCCCCATGAATACGTTCATATAATTTAGTTCACATGTAGATTTGCTTGCTCTCGGGGTCATTCATGCATGCGAATGGCCGTTGAGAAACCCAAGCCGCACGAGTCAAGTTACAAACTTCAGGGAATGTTTAATTCCAGTGTATTTAGTGAGCTAACCGAGCATACTGAAAGTAAAATGATAATTTTTACGAGTGGACCGCTGCAAAGTTTAAGACTATTTTTGTAAATTTTGCATACGGTCGATAAGGAGGCAGAGATGATTGACGTCCACCAAACTTAACGGTTTTGTCTAGCGAAGGTCGCGTGTGAAATTTCATAAATTACCACTTTTGACTCGTGACATCACTGGGCGACATTATCGCCCAGTGCTTTCAGACGTCTCTCTCCCGAGACTTAGCGAGAGGAGGAGACGGCTGAAATTCAGGCTACCGCTAATGTAACTCTCTCTTGCAGACCACCAGCTCTAGTTACAACCACTTTTTCGAATTTCCGAGGTGGTCACTTACAGGTGCTTCAACTGTATTTTGAATTTTCCTAGCACACAAAAATTAAACTTGTGGGAGCTATTGAACACTATTTCTGGGCAAAAACTTCACCAGAAGGGTCTTTCTTATTAATCTAATCCTAGTCAAGGCAGTCAAATGGGTTTGTCATTTACAGGGTTGTCACTGCAATTTAGAGTAGCTGTCTGATTGCAATAAAGTAGGTGGTTAGACAAGATCACTGATCTCATCAAAGCCAGAGTCAGAAAAAAAAGCATCATCAACATCGTCGATGTCACAATCACTATCGTAATCAGAGTCTGCTGCTGCTTGGCACATACACCTGTAGCATCATCAGTTAGGTTCAGGGCAGCACTGGCAGTTTGCTAGCAGGAGAACATGATTTTAGGCAAAGTGTATTTCTTTTGAGCTGGTACCTGGGAAGCGCTGACTGGGTCAATATGGTTTGATAGCCGGCAGATTTCCGCCGGCTACCAGCTTCTATTGACAACCCTGCATTTAAATAGCTATGATGAGTGATACTAAGTACTGGAGATGGCATTATGTTTGGAGAAACCCATCTTGGAAAATGTTTGATGTGTCTGTGGAAAGTGCTTGGAAACCTTCAACTTCTTGGCGCCCCCAGGATACAAATCTCATGCCTGTGAATCAGAAAATGTTTCCATACCCTCAGTTGGGGGTTCCATGTCACCATGTTCAAGAAGGTTTTCCTTCCTTGCATTGTCACACTCACTGCCTGACTTCCCTGGATGCGGCTTATCTCTAGCAGCATTTTCAGAATTGCTTGCTTTCTTGTTCATTGTAGGAATGTGCATCTATAATGCAAACAAAAACCTTTAGCATTACATTTTGGACAAAAAAAAGCCACAGACCCTAACACCCAAATTCACATGTAATATCTAGAGGGGTTTGGTAACAAATGGACGATTACTGCTGTCTACTGTGTGGAGCTCCCCATATTTACAAGACGAGTGCCTTACAATAAATTTTGTTTGGCTTGTATATTAAAAGCACAAGTTACATAGTTTTAAGTTAAATCTTACAAAAATATACTAACTTACTTAACAAGGAATAAAGGAATAAAGGGGGTAAGTTTCTAAAGAAACGTGGTGCTGTGTCGGTGGGGAGTATTACAAGATAATGATAATGAATAGATCGTTTTCACGTGACGTCATCACTTTCTAAAATCTAAAACTAAAGATCCACTAAAGTTTTCGTCCTTATCAGGTATAAGAGGTGACATATTTATATCTGTTTACAACTTTACAGCTCAATAGCGTGCTTCGTTTGGAAACCACAGCATTTTGAATTTCCGAGTTATGGAGGTGCGTGACACAAGGTTGCGATCAAATTTGTTGAAAAATATATACTTATCTCATGATTTTGAGCCCAGTTAGAAGTTAGAGCATTAGGAAAAGTGCTTATGTAAATACTTGTTTTTTCAGTACTGATAATCAGTCGCCTAGAAAGCCAAAGTAAGTTCCAGATGTTTACACTATTTTCCGGCCGCCATATTGGTGTACCATGGAGGTACACCAACATGGCGTTTTCATACTGAGCTCTGTAAATTTCTGCGAAACATTTCGACGAATATCCGAACTTTGGATAAACGAACAGGGCTAAAACTTGGAGAAGTGTCTTATTTTTTTATCTTCTATAACATCACAATTTCTTAGCTTTTTCCACTGGGTAGTTTTCGGTTTATTTTTTTATTGCGTGACAGTGAAAACGATCTATTGGCCACCATAAGGAGAAGGGCTGACGCTCGAAACGTCAGCTTTCGAATCTCTTTACGGTGGCCAATTCACATTATCAACTCAGTTGATAAAACCAAATTATCAAGGAATAAAGGAAACTATTATCAATATTAACCAGACTGTACCTTTTGCATTTATGGTGAATGTCACAAGTCATGCAGCTGTTTTGTAAAGTATCACATAGCAGTGACAATCTTCACCTGCAGCTCAGGTTCTCTATACCACTTCGGCAATGAAATGGTATACTTA
Source organism: Micromussa lordhowensis (assembly GCA_964020085.1). Classification (NCBI taxonomy): domain Eukaryota; kingdom Metazoa; phylum Cnidaria; class Anthozoa; order Scleractinia; family Lobophylliidae; genus Micromussa; species Micromussa lordhowensis. The sequence goes on from CAXHUQ010001212.1 coordinate 12,311, forward strand.
ACTATATAACTATGTTCTTTGAAAGCATCATATGTGCTTGATTAAATACCCTGGCAAATTATTTCAAACTTAGCCTGGTGGCATTAACTAGATTCATACAAGTTTTCTTCAAGGCTGATGATCAGCAAGGGCTAAGCTAACAATGAAATGGTAATTCCTCTCTAAAGTGAGAAAATGTGGTACACACAGTAAGACAGAATCAGAGGTTTAGTCTTTAAATATAAGATATGCAGCAACTGGAATGAAGCAAAGAACTCACATTAAATGAATCATGAAACAGTCTCAACTCCTGAACTGTATTTTCTGTGGAACAAATAACAGTTTATTATCAGGGAAAAGTACAGCAGAGCCCTGCTCTACCAACACCCACTTAATACAGCAAGGTGCAAGTCTACATACAAGCCCCAAGTGGTCCCCCAGGCCAGAGCTTAACCTGGTTTCAGTAGCATGGAGTGACTAGGAGTATTTGATCTCCCTCCTGGATGGGATGCTATTCCAACGCAGGGTTACCCCCAGCATTAAATTCGCTGGTGCCCATTTATACACCTGCTCAGATAGAGGCAGTGTGAGAGTAACGGATGTTGCCCAAGAACACAACACAATGTCACCAGCCAAGGCTTGAACTTGTACCACTTGATCCGGAGACGAGCGCACTAACCATGAGGCCACCGCGCCTCCCACTACTATGATGTTCCTCCTAGTTCCTTTCCCCTGGCGCCAAGGTGGCGCATAGGGCCTCCACATGTGCTCTCCAGCGATTCCTGTCTTGCGCTTTGGCGCGCACCTCTCCCCAGGACTTCCACCCTGCTCTGGACCTCTCCTTTTCTACGGTGCGCCGCCAGGTTGTTTTTGGCCGGCCTATCTTTCTCTTTCCCTCAGGGGTCCACGTCAGGGCTGTAACACAGTCGTTGTCAGGTTGTTGTCTGAGGATATGTCCAATGAATCGCCATCTCCTTCTTCTTACCTCTTCGCTCAACTTCACTACGTTAGCTCTTTCCAGTAGCTCTTTATTGGTAACCTTATCTTGCCATTTAATCTTCATTATCCTTCTCAGGCATCGGTTCTGAAACACATCGATTTTCTTAGCATCACCTTCGTTCATTTTCCATGTTTCGCAACCATACATAAGAACTGGTTTAACCAGTGTCTTGTATAACCTGATCTTTGTCTTTCTTGTCACACTGCTGGAATTCCATACTCGATTTAGTTTCACGAACGCTCCTCTCGCTTTCCCTAGCCTAGCTTTGATGTCTTCTTCTCCGCCCCCTTGTTTACATACTGTGGCTCCTAGATAGATAAACTTCTCTACATCCTCCAGCGCCAGACCATTCACTGTGATGGCTTCATTATTCCTTGCATTTACTCTCATGACTTTGCACTTCCCGACATTTACCCGAAGGCCTGTCCTTTCTGCATTTTCTACTAGCCTGTCTGTTTTTAACTGCACGTGCCTTTGTGTTGATGAAATTAAAGCTACATCATCAGCGAAATCGAGGTCCTCAAGTTTTGATGTAAATTTCCATCTTAGCCCGGTTCCCTCATCTTTCACAGTATGCCTCATTATCCAGTCTATAATGAGCAGGAAAAGAAAGCCAGACATTGTGCATCCTTGCTTGACACCAGTCGTTAATTCAAACCATTCTGGGGTTGCTTCTTGTTCAACAACAGTACACTCAAAGCCATCGCAACACCTTAACCAACAGTGAGGATAGAAGGAAGCGGTGGAGAGAGCATTTCATGGAGATACTCAATAGGGAGGAGCCAGCCGACCCGATCAACGAAGAAGATTGTGAGCAGCAGGACATAGCCGACATAGACACAGGACCCGTGAGTAAAGCTGAGATAAGGAGGGCAGTAAAGAGTCTTAAGAATGGTAAAGCCCCTGGCGAAGATATGATAACAGCAGAGCTATTGAAGGCAGACCTTGAATTTACTACCGACAGGGTGAAAGACCTTATAGACACTACTATGATGTACTAGCGAGTAAATCTTTGAAAATCATTTTCACTAGACTCCGTAAAAGTACATCTCTCAAAATACTTCTGTAATTTGAATTTTCCTCAAACATTTCTCCACAAAACCTCATTTGTCCATCGAGCAAACCTAGTAACCGGACTAGAACAGGACTTTGTTGTCTGAAATAAGAAGATAGCAAAGTGGAGGGGGGAGGGGTTTGTGAATTGGCTTCACACACTATTTTGTGCCCTCATGTCACACATAAACCCTTTGATACTTTCTATAACCAGGTTCTACTGTAAACATGAACGTTGTGCATGTTTATGCAATTGACCAGTTTGTTTAGGATCACTTTACAATCAAACATTCTAGTAAATTGTTTGCAAGTTTTGTTACCAAGCCAAATTGAACTGAATAAGGTTTGATATAATTTAATTAATCAAACATTCGATTCTGATAGCATTATTTGAAAACAGCAGGAAAGTCTACTTCTAACATTATAATACATAAATATTCCTAAATATTTCTTTGTGTTTTCCATCCCGTTCTCTTTAGCATTCCCTGATATGGGTTTCCTGGGGATCCCCTTAAATAAATGTACAAATAATGGGGTAAGGGGCTTTGTAGCCCATGCAGAGAAGCAGCAGAGTAGCAGCAGATATCTTTAAAAAATCGCTAGTTGTTCCCTTGCCCAAACAAAACAAACGTCCCGATCCCTTTTGATTTGATTGAAT
>CAXHUQ010001213.1:0-68083 GCA_964020085.1 Micromussa lordhowensis
CTCGCGCTAACGTTCGCGCGCGAAGCGGTTATTCATGACATCAAATACGCTTGTGTGACATCAACAAATTCGAAGCTAAATGAATTCTGCCTTGCAGAAGAGTTTTCAAGCACCTAAAAGTGCGGGAAACAACGCCAAAACTCCAAGAACAGCACCCGATCAACAACGACAAAGGAAACAACACACGCGATCATTTGCATTTTAACGGCAAGCACGAATTCAAACCGTCGAAACAGTGATAATTCACGACTTGATTCACGACTTGACTTAGAAGTAAGTCGGCGGCTCCAACTGTTCTCTATTTTACTCAATCAACGACAAACACAACATGTACAAATCAACTCACGGTTTGGCAAGACTTCTTCTGTTACTTTCCTCATTTATCCTTTGCTCGTTGCCATTCGTAAGTCATCGTTCATCGTTCGTTTCTTGGGGGAGAAACTTGCCAGGCATCGAGTGAATGGTTGAGCACGCGCCGCCTGTCGAAAGAAACGACTGAAATTCCCACGTTTCTGTCAAGTGCGACATGGCTACACAGCAAAACGAGCTCGTCCCAACCAAAGGCAGGGATGATAACTTTCCCAGATGCAAATCCGTTGCTTCCCGACTCGTTTCCTCGTTGTTCAAAGTGCCCAGTAGTCCAGTCGTCTACACAGGTCGAGGCAGCCCACTGAGGAAGAAAGAAACAGTCAACCATTAACCATTGAAACAACACTTCCGAGCCAACTCTTGCACTTCTTCGGGGGCGAGCGCGAACGCAGGCCCCCACTACCAGAAATTATACGCTCGAGTTACCCACATTTGGGGTAATCGCAAGGGTCAACCCGATCCAAGTGCAATGAAAGGGCCTCGCCTTGAGAGGACTGCCTCCTTGATCACAGTACCTCCCGCGTCAGGTAAGTTTTTTTTTATATTTAAGGTAGACGGCCGGGCTCCCTTACGGGAAGTGCAATGCCCGCCGACTGACAGTCTAATCCATAGCGAGGGTGGAGTGCAAGCCCAACGCTATGGGTCTACCTAAGGTAGGGGACACCCACATAAGCAGCCAGTCCGCCAAACTCGCCAGGGAATCGAACCCTGCCTACCTTTGCCAAAAATTCCCACCCTAGAATCCCACAACAGTACAGACACAGAACAAAACAAGACAAGACACATGACACTGTGCAGTACACCAGAACAGAACTGACACGACCCTCCGTACAGTACACCAATAAAGGAGACCCAGCACCAGAGGACACAGACCAAGAACAATAATCTACAAACAGAGACTAAGCTTACCATCAGCAACAGAAGCAACAACACCACGGGCACCCCACTGACGATGAAAATAACGACGACGACGAGAGGACTTGAAGCGCTTGAACAAAAGAGGCAGGTTGAACTTGACACGGGCCCTCACACTCTCAATGACAGGTACAGCACCAGGTTGGACACCACGAAAACGAAAATCATTTCTTGACTGCCAAATGGAAAATTTGCAAACGTTCAAAATATATACAAAAATACGCGGAGTAACACGTAGCTCAGCAGGATCCAAACCAAAAAGAGAATGGCGAACCAACAAAACGGGACACATCGGATTAAATGCAAACATCAGAGATTGAAGCCAGGACAAGACACTTTGGGTCAAGGGACAAGCAAAAAACAGATGGGACAAGGATTCAACAGGCGCACCACAAAAGCAAGGGAGAGGGACAGGAAGGCCAAAAGAAGAAAGACGCTCAGCGGTGTAAAGAACACCGTGCGCGATCTTCCAGTTAAGATCGATAACGCGACGATCCAAGTCAAAAAAGAACAAGGAACGCCACGTAGTTGGCCAATAAAGCACACCAAACGAGGGAGCAAACTTTTCAACGCAATGAGGGTCAGCAATTCTTTCAGATAACAAATAGAGATAACAAGACTTGGTAGTCATCAAGGCAACAGGGACACAAAAAAGAGGATCAGTGGAACCAAAAACCAAAGAAGATCGAGAGGTGGAAAAGGCACCACCTAACTCACGCCAAGCAACCACTACCGACTTATAAAAAGGTGGAAGATCAGCAAGTCGGAAAGAAAACGGTGCAGCGAACACATCCTGAGGGGTGGCATTCAGGCACAAATCGAACCAAAAAGACATAAATGCGACCCAACCAGAACGTGAGGAAGCAAAACGCTTCACCCATTGAGCAACAAGTGACCAGACTTTTAACTTGACGTCCACAACAGAAAACCCACCAAACAACGGTGACTGAACGACAACTGCACGGGAAACAAGATCACGTTTACCACTCCAAAAAAACTTAAAAACCAAGGAACAGAGTTCATGTAAAATACGAGGTGGCATAAAGACAAGGGAGGCAACATACCAAATACGAGAAAGAGCCAGAGCATTAATTACCAGAGATTTACCACGAAATGACAAAGAACGAGAACGCCAAGACGACAAAACTTTATCCACAGCATTAATGCGAGGCCGCCAATTATCCTCAATTAAGTCTCCAACGCCAATGAACACACCCAGAACTTTTAACTTAGCGGATGACCAATCAAGAGTGACAGGAGGATCTGTTCGCCCCCTCCAACTACCAAGCCAGAGGCCCTTTGACTTGCTACGATTTAACTTAGAGCCAGAGGCCTTCTCATACAGATCATAGGTTTCAAAGGTGGCCTTGATCGCATCATCGGAGGACACGATGACGGAAGTATCATCTGCATACTGGGAAATCGGCGACACAGGAGGTGAACCAGGTAAGGAAAGACCAGAAATGCGGGGGTTACAACGGATATTAACAGCCAGGACTTCAGAAACAAGGACATAAAGCAGCGGGGAGAGAGGACAACCTTGACGAACACCACGAGATAGACTAAAGAAAGGAGACAGATAGCCATTGACATTTACAGCACTTTGGACCCGATTGTAAAATAAATTAATCCAAGAAATGAACGAAGGGCCAAAACCCATAGTGGACAGAGTACACCGCATAAACTCCCAGTCAACTCTGTCGAATGCCTTTTCTTGATCTAAAGAAAGGATAGCGACCGGTGAATCAAAAGAAGTAGAATAGTAGACCACATCACGAAGAAGAGCAACATTTTCACCTATGAATCTACCAGGGACCCCGCAAGTCTGATCTTTCTCCACCACCAAGTGGATCACCTTCAAGAGGCGGCCAGCAATCACCCGCGCAGCCAACTTATAATCTACATTTAGAAGGGAGATCGGACGCCAGTTCCTGGGGTCCAGACGATCACCCTTCTTAAAGGATAAAGAAATTACACCGCGACGTTGCGACAGCGACAGACAACCAGCATCAAAACACGAATTTAAAACATTCACCAAATCAGAGCCCAGAATGGGCCAAAATTTCAAATAAAATTCCATTGGAAGACCGTCAAGGCCAGGAGCCTTACGCCTAGCCATTCCCTGCAGCGCAGTAAGACACTCATCAGACGTCAGATGCCCCTCACAAGAGCCAGCCGTACCAGGAGGCAAAGAAGAGGTCACATTCCCAAGGAGGGAATCACGAATGACAGGATCACAAGGAGACGCAGAAAACAGAGAAGTGTAAAACTCCGCAAAAACATCACATAAACCGTCAGGGGAGGAAACGATAGTCCCATCATCCTGCTTAATTGCCGAGATCCAGCGATCCGCGCCACACTTCTTCTCAAGTCTGAAAAAGTAGGCGGAAGAGGTTTCACCCTCTTCTACCCAACGAGCTCTCGAACGAACTTGGGCACCCCGTGCAGCCTCAAGATCTAGCTTTGCCAATTCAGCCATGGCAGAATGATAGGGGCCCACACAGGAAGAGGAGCCACCATCAACCTTCAGCTTTAGATGATCGATAAGGCGGGTAAGAAGATCTCTGTTCCCAGAGCGAATCCGCGACCTCTCACAACAATACCGAATGGTAAGGCCCTTAAGAAGGCTTTTTCCTTCCTCCCACCATTTGGCGAGAGAAGGGAAACGAGGGACGGAAGTGCGCCAGTCGCGCCAAGCAGCTGCAACAAGGTCGTAGTACTCAACTTCCGACAAAATGGAGGTGTTTAATTTCCACAGACCAGGACCAGGAGGAACAACATCCGGAACAGACAAAGACAACAGAAGGGCACAGTGATCAGAAAAAGGGCAGGGAACAATATCACAGGAGGAAACTGAAGACACCCAGACATAAGGCACACCACAAAGATCAATCCGAGAGGCAAGAGAGCCATCTGCTCTAGTCCAGGTATAACTTGAAGAATCGGGGTGCAAGTACCGCCAGATGTCTGTTACACAACAATCTCCAAAGAGAGCAGCAAGGCGGACTGAACTTTCACGGCTGACATCAAAGGGATTAGAACCCCGACGATCTTTCACCCGGTCAAATACGGTGTTAAAGTCACCCACAAGAAGGGTGGGGACAGCAGGATCAATCTTGTCAGGAACATTTTCCAAAAACTGGTCACGCTCAGGGTTGCGGTTGGGGGCATAAAGGCAACAAATTCGAAAAACCTTATTACAGAAAGAAAACTCACATTGGAGATAGCGACCATCAGCGTCAGCCCACGAGGTAACAAAGGACAAAGAGGGACGATATAGAATGATACAGCCACAGGAGTGGTTAGAACCAGGAGACAGACATGACAAAAAACCGGAGGATGAAAACCACGACGAGCATTCAGCCTGGGAAATACAATGAGTCTCTTGCAGACAGACAACATCAACAGTAACAGGCAAAGACCGCAACCACTGAGCGAGACCAGCCCTTTTAGACTGATCCCTAATCCCATTACAATTAAGTGAAAGAATAGACAGAGCCATGAGGGAAGAAAAGAGGAAGACCAGCAACGCAATTTGGATAGGAAAACAATTTGGAATTTGGAGCCACACCAGCAAACAGCAGTACAAACAAATGAAATTGGATACAAAAATAATAAGATAAAACACAATTTGACCCCAAAGAGAGAGAGAGAGAAGGAAGAGCCAATAATTTGGAATTTGGAACAGCACCAATTAACAGCAAGCAGATTAAATACGCACAAGTGCATTTACTTTTACCATTGCTTTTGGTTACATTACTTTTGTTTACCATAATTATTACCATTACTTTAGCTATTACATTACATTTGCCATTACCGTTATATATATTATTACTATTACTTTTGTTATTACTATTACTTATAACATTAATATAATTACTTATGTTGCTAATATAATGACTTTCGTTTACATAATAATATATACCTTTAACTTTACTGTTACTCTTACTTTTACCAATAACTAACAATAGCAATAACATTATGCTGCCATGTAGACGAAAAACAACATAGCTAAGAATTTGGACAAACAACCAACCCGCAAAGACCAGCAATAAAAGAACAAAACCAAAAAAAGCCATCACGATTTGGAATGTGACCTCACAGCCGACGAGGACCTTGAACTTGAGGAGGACCGAGAACGAGCTAATGTAGCAGCTGCAGTAACACCAGACGGCATATGTTGCCCAGGAACACGAGAAGCCTTACGATTACGGGATCTGGATCTATTTGAAGAACTATCCGAGGACAAATCACGCTTACGTGCCGACGAAGGGTCAGCCATAACACAATCAGAACGATCATCAGACAAGGGGGTACCAGGCGAATCAGGGACTGCGGGGACCCGGAAGATAGCTTCACAAGCATCATTAACTGTGGTAGATAAGTCTGCCAGAACCGATTGACTCTGGGGGGAATCATCATCCTGACTTTGAGAATTGGGAGCTGAGTCCTGGGTTTGGATCTCGTCCAACTGATTGAGTCTCACATCATCGAGAGAGCCAGACAGCTGGGAGGGTGGAGACTCCGCAAGAGCAGTGACAGCAGCAGCAGTGAGATCAGCAACAAGAGTATTAGCAGCTGGATCTTCAGTACTGGTGGCAGGGTCGACAACAGGCTGGGCGACGACATCAGGGGCACCCGCCCCGGCTTCAGAGGTAACCGATTGTAAATCGTCGGCGTCGCGAGCAGTGTGTTCCCATCGACGACGATTAGGACAGGAATCTGAAGCGTGACCGCCCTTACATGTGAAACAGACGGTGGGACATTTTCGTGAAAAATGATCACCACCACCACAAGCTAAACATTTACCCTTGTAAGGACAATTAAAGGCAAGATGTGTGGGCTCCTTACAGATATCGCAGGATATGGGCTGGCCACGATACCAGACTTTACAACGGTATGTATGGATCTTAACAAACCGCGGAATGGAATGTCGGAGGTCCATACGCACAATACGCGTGCCAGTAGCAACCTCGGGGAGATTGGTCCACCGTTGAAACCGTACTTGGTGAATTTTGCCATAATAGTCCAACACATCATTAATGTATTCGTTTGGGGTGTCAAAAGGTAAGTTGTAAACAACAACATTAACCCAATTTGGAGGGGGAGGAGGGGGAGGGACCACAGTCACCTTAACTCCACCCATATCCAACTCACTCTGATCCCGGACAGTCTCACAAGCCTGACGATTTTCGAAAGTAACACGTGCAATTTTATTCGGACACGTCTGAACAGCGACAACTTTAATATTATCGGATGCAAAAAACTCTACAATAATTTTAACAATATCAGAGGCAGTCAAAGTATCCTCAAAACCATTAACCCTTAGGTCCGCCGAACGGGACAAATAGTCAAAAGGCATGACTAGAAACAGAAGAAAAGAAGAGAAAAAACAGAGGGGGCACACCCAAAGGGTGAAACCAAAAAGTTAAGCCCAGATGGGAAGGGACCCAAAAGGGATGGGTGACCCGGCTTAACAAAATCGATCGGATGGGTGACCAACACGAAGAAGAAGCCGGGAAGGAAATATGGCGCCCGTAAAAAGCCCAATAAACCAGAAAAACTGGCGAACTCACCAAAATAGCTGTTGTGAGGACCGATGAACTCCCACAAGGGTAGGGCCTCCGGCCAGACACAGAGCGTTCAGGTAAGTATGAAAAACCTGGACGCGGGGGCAGTCCTAGGGCAAAACTCCTTACCTCTATATCCTTGTGGTAGAGCATTCCTGGCCACGCTGGACCTCAAGCCTCACTTATGAGCAGCTTTCCTCCTCCTCAGTCTTTTCAGTCTGTGCCTGTCCTCTGGAGAGAGAAAAACAAGCAAGCTTCATTAGATTTCTTTCTTTGATTGATTGAAAGGCTTTCTTCCCCGAGGGGAAGTGGGCCGCACTCGGAGGTAGTGCTATACCGAGGCAACCCGTGGCTGGGACGAGGCAAGCCTCTTTTCCACAGCCCAGTTCCAAAAATCAGTTTAATATATGAGCTGCTCAATGAGCAGCGTATCAGATATTAAGCTGATAAGAACAGATACTACACTTGATCTTAGCCAAAAGGCCGAGAAGCGATACCGAAGGTTCCCTCCTCTAGGAGGGTCGTCCAGGGGTTCCCTCTTTCGGATGTGGTGGTTAATATGTTGTCCGCTGACACCATTGTTCTTGAGAGCAGGGGCCTGGAACCGACTGTAGGCCGACGCTATGGAACAAGTTGCCGACATACAGGCACCTGTCCTACCGCATAACTCCCCCAAAAAATCGGCAGAAACTTGATAACGTCCTTCCAGGGCTCTGGCTGTAATTCAACACCTCTTTCTCCTCCAAAACGAGGCCATTTCTTTTGTACCCGGGAATGACTGGACTGCGTGACTGAGAAAGCGTTACAGAAACAGACAAGAAGCAACGGCTACGTTATCATTGTTCGCTCTCCAAGTGCATGAAACTTGTACAAACGTCAAGAATGCCTGCTGAAAGATTCCTGGGTTGGTATTACCGTTTTACCGGCCCGTTAAAACACTAAATTTTCATCCGATTCTCTTGTCTACGACCATACCACAGGGAAAGCACCGGTTCTCGTCCGATCACCGAAGTTAAGCCCTGTCGGGCGGGGTTAGTACTTGGATGGGTGACCGCCTGGGAATACCCCGTGTTGTAGACTTTTCATTTTCACGCCCCTTTCATTTCCATCTATGCATTTTTCTTCTTTCTTGACCACCACGCTTGCGTATTGCAGCGACTGGAAAGCATAAACAACTTTTTACACAAATCACGAAGCTCAAAAGAGAGGCAGAAAACATGAAAAACACCCGTAAAACGATCGCAGGATGAATAAAATGGAACTCTCGCGCTAACGTTCGCGCGCGAAGCGGTTATTCATGACATCAAATACGCTTGTGTGACATCAACAAATTCGAAGCTAAATGAATTCTGCCTTGCAGAAGAGTTTTCAAGCACCTAAAAGTGCGGGAAACAACGCCAAAACTCCAAGAACAGCACCCGATCAACAACGACAAAGGAAACAACACACGCGATCATTTGCATTTTAACGGCAAGCACGAATTCAAACCGTCGAAACAGTGATAATTCACGACTTGATTCACGACTTGACTTAGAAGTAAGTCGGCGGCTCCAACTGTTCTCTATTTTACTCAATCAACGACAAACACAACATGTACAAATCAACTCACGGTTTGGCAAGACTTCTTCTGTTACTTTCCTCATTTATCCTTTGCTCGTTGCCATTCGTAAGTCATCGTTCATCGTTCGTTTCTTGGGGGAGAAACTTGCCAGGCATCGAGTGAATGGTTGAGCACGCGCCGCCTGTCGAAAGAAACGACTGAAATGCCCACGTTTCTGTCAAGTGCGACATGGCTACACAGCAAAACGAGCTCGTCCCAACCAAAGGCAGGGATGATAACTTTCCCAGATGCAAATCCGTTGCTTCCCGACTCGTTTCCTCGTTGTTCAAAGTGCCCAGTAGTCCAGTCGTCTACACAGGTCGAGGCAGCCCACTGAGGAAGAAAGAAACAGTCAACCATTAACCATTGAAACAACACTTCCGAGCCAACTCTTGCACTTCTTCGGGGGCGAGCGCGAACGCAGGCCCCCACTACCAGAAATTATACGCTCGAGTTACCCACATTTGGGGTAATCGCAAGGGTCAACCCGATCCAAGTGCAATGAAAGGGCCTCGCCTTGAGAGGACTGCCTCCTTGATCACAGTACCTCCCGCGTCAGGTAAGTTTTTTTATGTTTAAAGCGAATGAGCAGCCCCCCGGTAGGGTTAGTGCAATGGCTCTCAGACATAACGTCTAATCCCCAACAGAGACTGAGGTGTGCAATGTCTCTGAGAGGGCTCGCTAAAAACGGAGGGGCACCAAGCCGCCAACTTCGCCGAGGGATTGAACCTCGCCTCCACAAAATTAAGACAAAAAAACAAAACACCTCAAAGAGTGCCGGAGCACACAAAACAGAAACAGGGAAACCTGGGCAGTAGACCAATTAAGGACACCAAGCGCCAGGAGACCACACCACGGAAACAACACAAACACAGCGAGAGCAACCCAGGGAAGATGACACACCGGCCAAAGTCCCCAAGAAGTCAAGCACTACCCCCACTTTTTGCCACCATCAGAAAAGTACGGAAAACGACGACGCCCAGGAGATGGGGACTTCACGGAATCGACAATAGAGCCACCCGAAGAAACAGAAGATGGGACAGGGGTAGCCGGAGGAACCGGAGTAGCAGAAGAAGCAGAAAGATCCTGGGAGGGGAAAAGAACAGGAGAAGAAGGTGGCTCAGGCGGTGGTTTAACCCGTTTATAACGAGGTTTCCTGGAACGAAACATCTCCCAGGAGAACCTGTCTTCCCAAACCGCGCGGAAGGTACGAAAGTAGCTGTGACCAGGAACCTCCTCAACAGAGGTATCCATGTCGACAAGCTCGGGGACGGCGGGCGAAACCGTGCGGCGCCGTCGCTTACGTCGGAGGCGAGGGGAGTCCGAAGTGCTGGACGACCGAGCCGCCGCAACCACCTCATCATCACCACTCGCCGCCACTTCATCCATACTGGTGGAGTCATCAGACTCGACACCGGACGGAGGGAGGTAGTCTGCGTCTGACATCTCTGCATCCTGGACAGCCGGAGCGTCGACAGGGCCGGGTGGATCCGCAGCAGGGACATCAGACACAACAGGGGCGTCGGCCTCGGTGGAGACAGCCTCAGCAGGGGCGTCAGCCTCGGCAGGGATGTCAACCACAGCAGGGGCGTCAGCCACGGCAGGAACATCAGGCTCGGCGGGGGTCGATGGCGGAGGACGAGCTGCTCCAGAGGTCTGGGGGGCAGCAACCCAAGCGTTCGTACAGTGACGGGCGTGGTGGCCAGGACGGCGGCACCGACGGCAGAGTCCATTGAGTGGGCAGGACTTACTGCGATGGCCGACTTTCTTGCAAATGGCGCAGGAAGCCGGCTGGCGACGGTACCACACGCGACATTCATATCCGGAGATAGACACGGAACCAGGCACATCCTTGGTGAGGGTAATCCGGATGACACGGTTACCATCACGAATGCCAGGGAAGGCCTGGTGACAGCTGCGGGAGACTAGGTGGACCTCACCGAAAGACGAGAAGAAACGCTTCACCACGTCGTCGGGCACCTCAGCAGGGCAGTCGCGGAGATAAACTAGGCGGCTGCTAGCGTCGGCGTTCACCACACGAAGGGGGGTGTCTCGGAAGACGATCCCGGCGGCGACGACACGATCACATTGTGCGGCTGACTTGAAGGTGATGCGCGCTGCACCATTCCTCAGGAACTGGACGGTTGAAACGGCATCCTGGCCAACTGACTGCAGCAGGTCCGGAAGAACAGTCGAAGACCCGGCAGACTGGTAGATAGCCGGTGGAAAAAACACCACCAGGCTAGAGCTACAGTCATAATGCACGGGCATGACAAAAGTTAAGCACAGAAGCGGGGACCCAAAAACGGATGGGTGACCCGCGGCTTAACTTGATAAAAAAAGGCAAAAAACGAGATGGGCTGCACAAGCGAACAAGAAACCCGAAGGCAAGATGGCGACGGGCAGCCAAACAACCAGCCGAAACTGGCGATCTTACCAAAAGGCAAAGTATAAAAACACCGTTGGCCTACCACTTGGATAGGGCCTCCGGCCATACAGTTGCCCGCGTCAGGTAAGTATGAAAAACCTGGACGCGGGGGCAGTCCTAGGGCAAAACTCCTTACCTCTATATCCTTGTGGTAGAGCATTCCTGGCCACGCTGGACCTCAAGCCTCACTTATGAGCAGCTTTCCTCCTCCTCAGTCTTTTCAGTCTGTGCCTGTCCTCTGGAGAGAGAAAAACAAGCAAGCTTCATTAGATTTCTTTCTTTGATTGATTGAAAGGCTTTCTTCCCCGAGGGGAAGTGGGCCGCACTCGGAGGTAGTGCTATACCGAGGCAACCCGTGGCTGGGACGAGGCAAGCCTCTTTTCCACAGCCCAGTTCCAAAAATCAGTTTAATATATGAGCTGCTCAATGAGCAGCGTATCAGATATTAAGCTGATAAGAACAGATACTACACTTGATCTTAGCCAAAAGGCCGAGAAGCGATACCGAAGGTTCCCTCCTCTAGGAGGGTCGTCCAGGGGTTCCCTCTTTCGGATGTGGTGGTTAATATGTTGTCCGCTGACACCATTGTTCTTGAGAGCAGGGGCCTGGAACCGACTGTAGGCCGACGCTATGGAACAAGTTGCCGACATACAGGCACCTGTCCTACCGCATAACTCCCCCAAAAAATCGGCAGAAACTTGATAACGTCCTTCCAGGGCTCTGGCTGTAATTCAACACCTCTTTCTCCTCCAAAACGAGGCCATTTCTTTTGTACCCGGGAATGACTGGACTGCGTGACTGAGAAAGCGTTACAGAAACAGACAAGAAGCAACGGCTACGTTATCATTGTTCGCTCTCCAAGTGCATGAAACTTGTACAAACGTCAAGAATGCCTGCTGAAAGATTCCTGGGTTGGTATTACCGTTTTACCGGCCCGTTAAAACACTAAATTTTCATCCGATTCTCTTGTCTACGACCATACCACAGGGAAAGCACCGGTTCTCGTCCGATCACCGAAGTTAAGCCCTGTCGGGCGGGGTTAGTACTTGGATGGGTGACCGCCTGGGAATACCCCGTGTTGTAGACTTTTCATTTTCACGCCCCTTTCATTTCCATCTATGCATTTTTCTTCTTTCTTGACCACCACGCTTGCGTATTGCAGCGACTGGAAAGCATAAACAACTTTTTACACAAATCACGAAGCTCAAAAGAGAGGCAGAAAACATGAAAAACACCCGTAAAACGATCGCAGGATGAATAAAATGGAACTCTCGCGCTAACGTTCGCGCGCGAAGCGGTTATTCATGACATCAAATACGCTTGTGTGACATCAACAAATTCGAAGCTAAATGAATTCTGCCTTGCAGAAGAGTTTTCAAGCACCTAAAAGTGCGGGAAACAACGCCAAAACTCCAAGAACAGCACCCGATCAACAACGACAAAGGAAACAACACACGCGATCATTTGCATTTTAACGGCAAGCACGAATTCAAACCGTCGAAACAGTGATAATTCACGACTTGATTCACGACTTGACTTAGAAGTAAGTCGGCGGCTCCAACTGTTCTCTATTTTACTCAATCAACGACAAACACAACATGTACAAATCAACTCACGGTTTGGCAAGACTTCTTCTGTTACTTTCCTCATTTATCCTTTGCTCGTTGCCATTCGTAAGTCATCGTTCATCGTTCGTTTCTTGGGGGAGAAACTTGCCAGGCATCGAGTGAATGGTTGAGCACGCGCCGCCTGTCGAAAGAAACGACTGAAATGCCCACGTTTCTGTCAAGTGCGACATGGCTACACAGCAAAACGAGCTCGTCCCAACCAAAGGCAGGGATGATAACTTTCCCAGATGCAAATCCGTTGCTTCCCGACTCGTTTCCTCGTTGTTCAAAGTGCCCAGTAGTCCAGTCGTCTACACAGGTCGAGGCAGCCCACTGAGGAAGAAAGAAACAGTCAACCATTAACCATTGAAACAACACTTCCGAGCCAACTCTTGCACTTCTTCGGGGGCGAGCGCGAACGCAGGCCCCCACTACCAGAAATTATACGCTCGAGTTACCCACATTTGGGGTAATCGCAAGGGTCAACCCGATCCAAGTGCAATGAAAGGGCCTCGCCTTGAGAGGACTGCCTCCTTGATCACAGTACCTCCCGCGTCAGGTAAGTATGAAAAACCTGGACGCGGGGGCAGTCCTAGGGCAAAACTCCTTACCTCTATATCCTTGTGGTAGAGCATTCCTGGCCACGCTGGACCTCAAGCCTCACTTATGAGCAGCTTTCCTCCTCCTCAGTCTTTTCAGTCTGTGCCTGTCCTCTGGAGAGAGAAAAACAAGCAAGCTTCATTAGATTTCTTTCTTTGATTGATTGAAAGGCTTTCTTCCCCGAGGGGAAGTGGGCCGCACTCGGAGGTAGTGCTATACCGAGGCAACCCGTGGCTGGGACGAGGCAAGCCTCTTTTCCACAGCCCAGTTCCAAAAATCAGTTTAATATATGAGCTGCTCAATGAGCAGCGTATCAGATATTAAGCTGATAAGAACAGATTTTTTTTTTTTTTTTAAAACATATAAAAGCCTGGAAGCCAGGCAGGTTTATTGCTTCTCGGGAACCTACATACATATGGTAGACGTTGATCTACATTAGGTATAACAATGGTCAACTAACAATAAATGCAAAAAGGTGAGTGTCCAACGCACAATACTTAATTAACAATAAGTACTAGATAAGTATTACAGGAAGGTAAGTATCCGGCGCAGACGCACAGGCTACATTAAGTCTCAATTAACATAGGTACTAAGTAAACAAGTGTCCATCGTCACCCGCGCGCAGTCGCTAACAGCGCACAGGCACAAGGCCCGGAGTAGGCGCCCGCCACGCGAGTGAAGTAAATAAAGACAAAGGCCTATTTACAATGGGAGACAAAGGGATATTTACAATGGGGGAAAAGGGGTAATTTTGCCACAATGGTCCACAGAGCATAGCACATTCCGGTAAGACCAAAAGTTTTTAACGCTATCGGGACAGTCGCCCCGTATTCTGATAAAGATATCATTCTTAATAAGACCAATTATCTGCTTGGAGTTCAACAGCGAGTTGCGGAATGTGGCACGATTTCTGGCAAACCATACCCAATAAAGGATAGTGGCAGTAAGGTAGTTAGACAAAATGAGACCAGTGGAAGACTGAGGGGCAGAAAAAGGGTAATAGACAGAGATAGGGGAAATGGAAAAAGGGGAGTCCTGTAGTGCACTTAAGAGAGGGGAGAAGTGACCCCAGAGTTTTACTACTCTGGGGCACTCTAAAAAACAGTGTTCAATGGTTTCTACGCGATTACAAGTAGCGCATTTATCGGTATTGATATATCCCCAATTTTTCAACGCGTAGCGCACTCTGACAGCTCTATGAATTAACAGCCATATTAAATCGTTCTTTCTGTTCTCAATTATCTTAAGCCTAGATTTACGCCACACCCAAGCCCACCGATTAATGGGACGACCAACAACGGAGCCCCAGAAACCAGCCGACTTGGGCGCGACGGGAGGAACATCAAGAAATAAAAGGTACAGAGATTTACAAGACAGATCGACAGGTAAGGACTTATACTTAGAAAATAAAAACCGAAACGAGACTAGACATTTAGCATAATAACTAGAAGGAACATCAGATGAAGGGTACAAGTTAGACGAAAAGGAAAAACGAGTATCAAAGGCGGCTAATCTATTGCCTAAAAAATAGCGTGCTAAATAATGCCACTTGCAACACCCAAATTCATCCCTAAGGCTAAGAAAATTGGAGAGGCGAAGACAAACACACTTAGTACGAAAATTGATAACGTTGAGGCCACCGGTCTTAGCCGGCGCGCAACAACGATCGCGGCTAACATTTTCCATCTTGCCGTTCCAAATAAAAGGCCAAACTAACGATTTAAACTTATCATTGACCCAAGAAGGAGGGGCTAGCACCTTGGCAACATGCCAAAGGCGGCTAGCCCCTAAAACATTAACAATTAAAGACCGACCGATAAATGAAAGATCTCTTTGTTTCCAGAGACCCAGAATTGAACTTAACTTAGTCAATTTGGCGTTCCAATTGTCGTCATCAACAGAAACAAGACCATTTGAAAAGAAAACTCCGAGAATACGTATTTTGGTCACCCATTTTAACCCAAATGGGGAATCCCCCCGACCACGCCAACGCCCAAGCCACATGGCCTCGGATTTTGACGTGTTCAATTTAGCTCCTGAGCCCAATTCAAATTTATGCACGACACCCAGCATATGCATAAGCGATTTCTCAGATTTTAGAACTGAAGTGGCATCATCAGCATATTGAGATATTTTAAATTGAAGACCCCCTGCTCCGGGGAGCAGGAAGCCTTCAATTTCCCTACAAGCCCGGACTTGAGTTGATAAGACCTCCGAAACGAGAACATAAAGGAGAGGGGATAGAGGGCAACCCTGCCTAACACCACGACGGAGGTAGACAGGGGAAGAAAGCGCACCATTAACTAAGATGCGGGAAAAAGCATGCGTATAAAAGATTTCAACCCAATGACAAAAAGATGGCCCAAAGCCGAATTTACGCAAGACACGCAACATAAAGTCGTGATCAACGCGATCAAAGGCCTTTTCTTGATCCAGCGTTACCAAAATAGCGGGCTCATTAGTCTTGTCAATAAAGTCCAAAACATCACGAACTAAATGCAGATTGGAAAAAATAGTGCGCCCCAGGACGCCGCACGATTGGTCCTGGTGCACAATAGAGGCCATCACTTTCTTCAAGCGTTCCGTAATAACTTTAGAAGCTAACTTGTAGTCCGTATTTAATAAAGAAATCGGGCGCCAATTTTTCGGCAGGCGCCTATCATCCTTTTTATGAATTAATCGTAAAAGTCCTTCATACTGACTCTTAGCGAGAGAGCCAGCATGAAAGGACTCATTGAGAACAGAAAGAAGAGAGTCAGAAATAACATCCCAAAAACAAATATAAAATTCTGTAGAAAGGCCGTCAGAACCGGGCGTTTTGCCGGTCTGAAGGCCTTTCAAAGCGGTAAACAATTCCTCTAGGGTAAAAAGGCCTTCACATATTTCACGCTCATAGTCGGTAAGTGAGAATTCAAGTGCATCAATAATATCTGTCTGAATTAACATATCAAGAGAATCGTTTGTAAACAAAGTCTGATAAAACTGCACCAAAATACTTTCTAGATCCTGTTGTGATGTTTTCTCAATACCACTCTCGTCAAAGAGAGAAGCAAAAGAATTGGATATAGCACGAGTCCGCTCGAGACGAAAAAAATATCGCGTTGGCTTTTCACCCTCCTCAAACCACTGTGCTCGAGACCTAATTTTCGCACCTTCAGCCTCCTTTGTAATTAAAGCCGACAGTTGACCCTCAAGGTCATCAATAACAGCACTCGGCTGAGAAGAATTTTTCGCGCGGATTAAGCGTTTTGTAAGAGAAATTCTACTTTGATTTCGCAAACGACGCTCACGAACGGAAAAGTTAATGCAGGCTTTCCGAATCTCAACTTTAAGGGAGTCCCACCAGTCCCGCAAGGAGACAAACACCGGGATTTTAGATTTAAAATCAACAATAACCCGCTTAAGAAAAACTTTAAATTCAGCATTAAACAAAAGAGAATTATTGAACCGCCATACACCAGACCCACGTGCAATTACTCCCTCAAACGAAAGATCTAGTTTAAGGTATTCATGATCGGACAAAACACACGGCAAAATGTGACACGAGGAGGCATTCCTAAGAAGAGACTTTGCAATGAAAAAGCGGTCAATCCGAGAGGCCTGAGAACGACTACTGTTAAACCAAGTGAAAGAAATCCCACGAGGGTTTTGTTTACGCCAAACGTCAACAAGTGAGAAATCAGACATTAGCGTGACAAGAGAAGTCTTGTCCGCAGAAGGAACAGCAGAACAATTTAACTTATCGAGAACATTATCGATACAATTGAAATCACCACCGATAAGCAAAAGGCCTTGGGAGAGAAAGTAATTGTGTAAGCTAGAAAAAAATATTTTGCGATCGGAAACAACAGTCGGAGAATATATGTTAACAATATTTAAAAGTAAATTACAGAAGTCAATTAAGAGGCTCAAAATCCTACCACTAGAGTCAATTAGGAAACGGATAACTTTTCCGGAAAAATTTGGCGCGAAAATAACAGCAACGCCAGCGGATTTGCCAATTCCAAAGGACCAAAAGCAATTTCCTTTCCACAATTTCTCAAATTTCTCGGCTTGTTTTTTACAGGAGACGTGAGTCTCCTGTAAAAGAAAAACGTCACAATTCAAATGAGTTAATTCGTTGACAAGTTTAGCCAACTTGCCGGCGGAACCCAAGCCGCGCACATTTATAGATAAAATTTTGAGCCCCATGGTAATGTTAAGTTAACGATCGTGGCGGCGTTTTCGCCGATAAGATACCTCAGTCCACCCGTCATCGTCATAGTCCTCCTC
Source organism: Micromussa lordhowensis (assembly GCA_964020085.1). Classification (NCBI taxonomy): domain Eukaryota; kingdom Metazoa; phylum Cnidaria; class Anthozoa; order Scleractinia; family Lobophylliidae; genus Micromussa; species Micromussa lordhowensis. Next base: position 17,362 of record CAXHUQ010001213.1, read on the forward strand.
AGAAGAATAGTCCCTTTTCCCGGAACGATCACGATGATAGTCCCGACGCGAGTACTCTCTGTCTCTTCTCCTCTCTCTCCAGGCTTCGTATTCCTTTCTTTCACGCCGTTCTTTTGCATCTTCACTTCCATGCCTCTCACGATGTCTTTCTTTGCTACTGGGCCGCGCCCTCTTCTCACCTCTTTTGTCTCCATCCTGGCTTGCATGCTCATCACCGCTATCGCCTCTGCATTCTTTCTCGTTGTCACCTTTGTCTTTGTCATCATTGCCGCTATCTTCTTTGCTCCTTTTGTCTCCATTCCGGTCTTTGTCCTTGCTGTCTTTGTTTTGTTTGGAATTCACACCACGGGTTTTGTCTTTGCCACTCTCACGTTCCATCTGCATTTGTCGCTGTTGCTTTTCAACTTCAAGTTGTTTACGCTTTGCATTTTCCAATTTCGCTTTATATTTTGCTTTCTCCTCTTCCTTCACTTTTCCCTGATCGCCCGAAACTTCCACATTCGCACTATATACCAGAAACGGACAGTTCTGAAGGCTATGATCTTCCTCTCGGCAAATCGAACATCTTGTGGGTTCGCCACACTGATCTGCGCGATGCCCAGAACACTCACAATTGAAACATCTTACCGACGAACATTCTTTGACAAGGTGGTCGGGCGACCCGCAGTTACGACAGGTTTTAGGCTGGTCTGGGTACCATATACGGACGACCTCACCAGCGAGATTGATAATCGAAGGAATAGGGCGCGCCAGACGCATTCGGGCTGTACGGACACCGTTGTCAATAACTTGAAACACCTTATCTCTGCGAAAGCTAAGAACCTGACCATAGTGACTGAGACAGCCGATTATGGCTGTGTCAGGCAGCTCATTCGGCGCTTCATACACTTTAACCAGCACCAAGCGATTCTCACAATCACCTAGAAAGACAGTGTAACCGGCGACCTGAATAGAGGCCTTCTCTAATGCCAGTTCCTTTGCCTCCCGACTCTCAAATGACACGACCCATGAGCGGTTAGACGTTTTACGCTGAATGCTCGTAATTTCATCAATATCCACACCAGCATCATCGAAGGCTTGTAGAACATTCTCGCTTGTAACAACCGCATCCACTGAAAAATAAACTGACAGACTCTTGACCAGACGAGGTCGTGGAGTCTCACTCCAAGGCTTAGCAAACTTAAAGCGCATACCATTCTTGATTAAATGCATCAACGTATCTGGCATAGGCATAGCATCCACATGTTCTTCATCCGCCCATGACGCACTCTGCTCGCCATCCGCACGCCCATCCATATCAACAGCATCATCTGTACGTTCGGTAGCGTTTTCGCCAGAACTGGTAAACTCAGTAATATCAGGATTGCTTTCAACACTTGCCATTATGAAAAAAACTGCCTTATGAAAAAGCAAAAAGGAGATCACAGGCCCTCTGATCTTTGCCAAAAGGCCGAGAAGCGATACCGAAGGTTCCCTCCTCTAGGAGGGTCGTCCAGGGGTTCCCTCTTTCGGATGTGGTGGTTAATATGTTGTCCGCTGACACCATTGTTCTTGAGAGCAGGGGCCTGGAACCGACTGTAGGCCGACGCTATGGAACAAGTTGCCGACATACAGGCACCTGTCCTACCGCATAACTCCCCCAAAAAATCGGCAGAAACTTGATAACGTCCTTCCAGGGCTCTGGCTGTAATTCAACACCTCTTTCTCCTCCAAAACGAGGCCATTTCTTTTGTACCCGGGAATGACTGGACTGCGTGACTGAGAAAGCGTTACAGAAACAGACAAGAAGCAACGGCTACGTTATCATTGTTCGCTCTCCAAGTGCATGAAACTTGTACAAACGTCAAGAATGCCTGCTGAAAGATTCCTGGGTTGGTATTACCGTTTTACCGGCCCGTTAAAACACTAAATTTTCATCCGATTCTCTTGTCTACGACCATACCACAGGGAAAGCACCGGTTCTCGTCCGATCACCGAAGTTAAGCCCTGTCGGGCGGGGTTAGTACTTGGATGGGTGACCGCCTGGGAATACCCCGTGTTGTAGACTTTTCATTTTCACGCCCCTTTCATTTCCATCTATGCATTTTTCTTCTTTCTTGACCACCACGCTTGCGTATTGCAGCGACTGGAAAGCATAAACAACTTTTTACACAAATCACGAAGCTCAAAAGAGAGGCAGAAAACATGAAAAACACCCGTAAAACGATCGCAGGATGAATAAAATGGAACTCTCGCGCTAACGTTCGCGCGCGAAGCGGTTATTCATGACATCAAATACGCTTGTGTGACATCAACAAATTCGAAGCTAAATGAATTCTGCCTTGCAGAAGAGTTTTCAAGCACCTAAAAGTGCGGGAAACAACGCCAAAACTCCAAGAACAGCACCCGATCAACAACGACAAAGGAAACAACACACGCGATCATTTGCATTTTAACGGCAAGCACGAATTCAAACCGTCGAAACAGTGATAATTCACGACTTGATTCACGACTTGACTTAGAAGTAAGTCGGCGGCTCCAACTGTTCTCTATTTTACTCAATCAACGACAAACACAACATGTACAAATCAACTCACGGTTTGGCAAGACTTCTTCTGTTACTTTCCTCATTTATCCTTTGCTCGTTGCCATTCGTAAGTCATCGTTCATCGTTCGTTTCTTGGGGGAGAAACTTGCCAGGCATCGAGTGAATGGTTGAGCACGCGCCGCCTGTCGAAAGAAACGACTGAAATGCCCACGTTTCTGTCAAGTGCGACATGGCTACACAGCAAAACGAGCTCGTCCCAACCAAAGGCAGGGATGATAACTTTCCCAGATGCAAATCCGTTGCTTCCCGACTCGTTTCCTCGTTGTTCAAAGTGCCCAGTAGTCCAGTCGTCTACACAGGTCGAGGCAGCCCACTGAGGAAGAAAGAAACAGTCAACCATTAACCATTGAAACAACACTTCCGAGCCAACTCTTGCACTTCTTCGGGGGCGAGCGCGAACGCAGGCCCCCACTACCAGAAATTATACGCTCGAGTTACCCACATTTGGGGTAATCGCAAGGGTCAACCCGATCCAAGTGCAATGAAAGGGCCTCGCCTTGAGAGGACTGCCTCCTTGATCACAGTACCTCCCGCGTCAGGTAAGTTTTTTTGTATTTTAGGCGGTTCGATGGGCGAAGTGCAATGCCCACCTTCCATTCAAAACAGGAAGTAAAAACGAAAAATTTAAAGAACCGCCAAGGTAAGGGGGCACCCTCATACGAGGCCGGCCCGCCAACTTCGCCAGGGAGTCGAACCCCGCCTCACCAGAACTTAAGTACTAAAGCGATTTGGATAAAAACGAAGGAAGGGAAAGGACAATCACAGTGCAACCATGCTTGAAAACAAGGACTTTAGTATAAAACTCTTGATAAAATACAATTTGGAAAACTAAAAGCGTAAAACAAAGCGATCACCAGAAACAACTCCGACAACACCATTTGCACCCCACTGTCGATTAAAGAAACGACGACGACGGTCAGAAACAAAACGCTTGAAGAACAAAGGCAAATAAAAGGAAGCCCTAGCCTTGAGAGACGCCAGAAGCCGAAGGGCACTGGGGGCTATGGTTCGAAAACGAAAGTCATTACGCTGTGACCAGATTAAAAACTTGCATGCATTAAGGAGGTATGCAAATACTTTAGGAACACAACGCAGCTCATCGCTGGAAAACCCAAAGAGCATGTGACGAACCTCAATGGACGGCGCCAAAGGAGAAGCTGAAACAAGGAGGGACTGAATCCACGAGACACCACTTTGGGCAAGTGGGCAAGAGAAAAACAGATGATCAGGGTTCTCAATGTGAAAACCGCAAAAACAAGCTTTTGGAACGTCATAGCCAAAAGAACAGAGTCTCTCGGCAGTATACAACACACCGTGCGCTACTTTCCAATTTAGATCAATAATCTTCCTGTCCAAAGGAAGAAAATTAAGCGACTTCCAGGTGGAGGCCCAGTCCAAAGAAGGGAAGGCCGACCGAAACTTGGAAACACAGTGCGGTTGACAGGGATTCAAAGTCAACAAGAGCTGGTAGCATAATTTACAAGAAATGACATCAACTGGAATAGAACGAGGCGTTAAGGAGGCGACAACCAGACCTGAGGGCAAACCAGACCCCTGGAGGGTGCACCAGGCCTTTAAAAGGGCAGCATAAAAGGGCGGAAGGAGGTCAGGGACAAAACCAGAAGGAGCAGAAAGAACCTCGAGTGGAGTAGCGTCGAAGTAAAGACGAAACCAGTAGGCCATCAGATTCACCCAGCCACTTGGCGAAGAGGCAAAGCGCTTTATCCATTGGACAAGGAGCGATTGCACCTTGAAGCGAGTTGATACCACCGAGAAACCGCCACTTTCACGGGAGTGTACAACGACATCACGGGCCACAAGGTCCTTTTTACCACTCCAAAAGAAATTGAAAATGGTGGAGTTCAAGTCAGAAAGGACCCAATCAGGCATGGGAATCAGAGAAGCCACATACCACACTCTAGACAACGCCAACGCATTTGACACAAGTGCCTTACCGCCGAAGGACAGAGCCCTGGGACGCCAAGAGTTTAGACACTTTTCGACAGCCTCGATGCGAGGGAGCCAATTAAACGAGTCCATCGGGCCATTTCCAATGAAGACACCCAAAACTTTGATCTTCTCAGAAGACCAAGCAATGGGGACAGGGGCGTCAAGACGAGGCCGCCAAGCGCCAAGCCACAATCCCTCACATTTGGAGACATTCAATTTTGAACCAGTACCGTGCTCAAATTTCTCATAAGTAGAAAACACCGCGAGGGTGGCCTCATCAGAAGTCACAATGACAGAGGTGTCATCAGCGTATAGTGAGAGAACCGGAAGAGGGTCAAAAGACCCAGGCAACTCAATACCGACAATGGAGGGGCTCGAGCGCAGATTCGCAGCCAAAACTTCGATTGAAATTACATATAACAGTGGCGACAGGGGACAACCCTGACGCACTCCACGAGAAGGCCAAAAATAACTGCTCGTGTACCCATTGATTAGGACAGCACTACGAATATTAGAATAGAGCAACCTCACCCACGATATAAAGGAGGGGCCAAAGCCCATATGCCGGAGGGATGCCATCAAAAAGTCCCAGTCCACCCGATCGAACGCCTTCTCCTGATCAAGGGCCAAGATTGCAGCAGGCAAATTCTGCTCATTCGCATAATGAACAACATCCCTGAGCAGGGCGACATTTTCGCCAATATAGCGGCCACGGACACCACAGGTTTGGTCTGGGTGAATCACGTGTTGGAGGACCTTCAAGAGACGCCCGGCAAGAGCACGGGAACACAATTTATAATCAACGTTCAGTAAGCTTATGGGCCGCCAATTTTTGTGGAGCAGCCTGTCCCCTTTCTTAAAAATCAGCGAAATTAGAGCAGTCCGCTGAGAGAGAGGTAAAAAACCAAGATCTAGGGAGGCGTTCAGGACGTCGACCAAGTCGGAGCCGAGAACGTCCCAAAAGGCAAGGTAAAACTCCATAGGGAGTCCATCCGAACCAGGGGACTTGCCTCTGGCCATACCTTCAAGGGCGAGGCGAACCTCGTCAACAGAGAGATAACCTTCACAGATACCAACCTGATCAGCAGGAAGGGATCGTGAAACGTTAGACAACAGCTCAGTCTGAACATCCTTGTCAGTCTGACAAGCAGTGAAAAGGGACGAGTAAAACTCAGTCCAGGATCTGCAAATACCATCAAGATCGGAAACAATGGAGGATTCGTGGTTTCTCATCGCAGAGATCCAGTCAAGGGAACCCCTACGCTTCTCAAGCTTCAAGAAATAGCGGGAGGAGGTTTCACCCTCTTCGGCCCACTTTATTCTGGAGCGTACCTTAGCCCCTTGCGCAGCCGATAAGTCAATATTGGCAATTTTAGACAACACATTTTGGTAGATGGGCATAAGAGAGACATGTCCCAGATCAATTTTGAGTTTCAAATGGTCAGACAGAGTGACAAGAAGAGACCTGGACATATTTTGTAATTTGGCCCTTTCCTTGCAAAAATTGATAGTTAAGCCCTTTAACTTTTCCTTGCCACGATCCCACCATGAAAGAAGGGAATCAAAAGAAGACTTTCTCAATTTCCAATTTAACCAAAACGTTTTGACTAACTCCGCATAACCGGGATCAGTCAAAATGGAAGAGTTCAGTTTCCAACGACCAGGACCCCTTGGAAAAGGCTCCGGGATTCCGCAAACAAGACTGACGGCGGAGTGGTCAGAAAAGGGGCAGGATAAAATCTCTGCCGAATCAACCAGGTACATCCAAGAGTGCGGGCAACCAATAATATCAATACGAGAGGATAAGGATCCATCCGGTTTAAGCCAGGTAAAGGCAGCTGTGGTTGGGTGCAAAACACGCCAAACATCGGCAACACAACAATCGGAGAAAAGATTCCCGAGAGCTGTGGAACTTTCACGGGCTAAGTCCAGCGGGGAAGACCCCCGACGGTCCAGAGCTCTATTGAAAACGGCATTGAAATCGCCACAAACAACCGTCGGAACAGAGGGGTCAACCTCAGAAGCACAATAGGTGAAAAAATCGTTCCTCTCGGGATTCCTGTTTGGGGCGTAAACACAAGCCACACCAAAGAGAGAATCACGAAATTTGAAATGCGCTAGGACAAAGCGGCCACTAGAATCAAAACTTGACCTGGACAGCTCAAAGGTGGACCTGTAAAGAATAACAGAGCCACAGGAGTGGGCAGTACCAGGAGAAGCCAGAGACTGAAAACCATAAGGGGAAAACCACGAAAAGCATTCCGAACAACTTGAGACATGAGTCTCCTGTAAACAGACAAAGTCAACCACCAAGTGGCTGAGCCATTGTAGAAAAGACATACGCTTATTAGGGTCGCGCAACCCATTAACATTAAGTGTCAAAAAACTAAACATTTAAGATTTTGGTTTGGTCTTAGACCTAGAAGACGGCTTGTCAGACACTGGTACTGGCAAGGCTGTATGAGCACCTCTACTAGCCTTCAAATTTGGAGCGGGCGCCTGTCTTCTTCTAGGAAGAAAAACGCCCAAAGCACTTCTAATTGGAGACCCCTTCGGCTTACGAGGGGCGTCGGAAGAAACAACACCCGACTTAGCCGCCTCGACGCTAGCAGCTGCAGCGGAGGTGGAGAAAGACCGTACTTTCCGGACCTGAGAACAGGAAGCCCCAGGAGGAGCAACCTCAGCCTCAGACTCCTCTAGACACCTCTTTCTAGATGGACCACTTTGATCCATGTTATTAAGACTATTTTCAGCATCTCCAATATTTTCCATACTTAAATTAGAACTATGATCATCAATAAGTTCAGCAACAGTTCCAGGTTCACCATCATTGACAGAAGGATCACCTTGGTCTACACCACGGAGAATACTCTGACTCTCCGGAAAGGAATCAATGGGCTCAGACGGTTCAGGAGGGAGGCTTGGCGAGGTAAACTCCTCAATCAAGGAACCCTCAGAAACAAGGTCTTGCGAACCAACTCCAGACGTGGAGGCAGGAACCTCCCCTACCACAAGACCCTCAGGGCTAGAAGCCTGAGAGACACCTTGAGAACCAGCCTCACCAGACTGAGAACCAGACGCAAGGGCAGGAGCCTGAACCACAGAAACACTAACAGGTTCGTCCCCCGGACGGGCATCACCACCCTCACCCGAAGGGAGACTGCTCCAGGGATTTCGACAAGCCCGAGCAAAGTGCCCGGTCTCCCCGCAACGACGACATTTATCCTTGTTCGGACAGTTAGCCGATTTGTGACCCTGTAAGGCACACAAGTTACATATCAAGGGCTGTCCCCTATACCACATTCGACAATTAAAACCGTCAATGGTGATATACCTTGGTAAGGTACACCCGGCTTTGAGGACCAAAGACACAAGCCGGGTACCGGTAAAGATATCAGCGCAAGAGACATAAGACTGATGCCTAATACGCTTCACCTCACCAAAGGCACATAGCACATCCTCAATTTTGACATCCTCACCCTCATATGGGTAATCAAAGAGGTTAACAACCGTCACAGGTGGTCCACCACCGAGGATGGGGCACCACATCCCAAAAACATAAACACCAGACTGAGCCTTAGCTGTCTGGAACAGCTCAGGGCTGCGAAAGGTGACACGGACCGTGTCATAACAAATTTGGACAGCACGTACGTCCTTGAAAATTTTAACCAGCTCAGACATGATCTCATCCTTTGATTTATCAGAAAGCTTTTTGCCAACCTGAATGTTCAAGGTCAATGGAAGACGTGAGACCGGCATTTTAGAGCAAAATTTGTAAATTATTAAGCAAAAATTGATAGTTCAAGTTCTCAAGTTTATATGTGATTCTTATTTAAATACTGATTCAAATATTTATCAAGTTATAGACAATTATTAATTATCAATAATACTTATTATTTCAATTAATTCAAATATTATAGATATCAAACTACAAAATTATTAACAAAAGGTAAAGAGCAATGTACAAAGGCAAAAGCAAAAGGAGCAAAAAGGCCCAAAGATGAAAAAGCAACAGCCAAAAAAGCGGCAAAAAAGAGCTCCGAAAGCAGCTCCAAAAACAGCAAAAAGGTGAAAAGCCACCAAAAGGCCCCGAAAATGGCCCCAAAAAGCGCCAAAAAAGGTCACAAAAAAAGACCCAAAAAAGCGGCGAAAAGCCAAAAAGGAAGAAAAAGGCAGACAGAGAACTGCGAAAACGCAGTCTGAACTGCCTGAGAAAAACCGGATGGGTGACAAAACCCACCCGGAGGAGCAGAAACGGATGGGTGACCAAACGTTTCGAAAAGCCGGCTTACCCCAGGTTATGGCAGAGCGCCAAGCATGAGTCCCTGGGCGGGTCACCGGAGAATTAACAAAATTGAAAAGGAAATTCAAAAACACAATATACGATACCCAAAAAAGAAGGATCCAGAAAAGTGTACCACAATCGTCCACCGCTTGGTTAAGCACAAGTACCACCAGAGGAAAACGCACTCACCAAGAGCCAAAGCCCGCGTCAGGTAAGTATGAAAAACCTGGACGCGGGGGCAGTCCTAGGGCAAAACTCCTTACCTCTATATCCTTGTGGTAGAGCATTCCTGGCCACGCTGGACCTCAAGCCTCACTTATGAGCAGCTTTCCTCCTCCTCAGTCTTTTCAGTCTGTGCCTGTCCTCTGGAGAGAGAAAAACAAGCAAGCTTCATTAGATTTCTTTCTTTGATTGATTGAAAGGCTTTCTTCCCCGAGGGGAAGTGGGCCGCACTCGGAGGTAGTGCTATACCGAGGCAACCCGTGGCTGGGACGAGGCAAGCCTCTTTTCCACAGCCCAGTTCCAAAAATCAGTTTAATATATGAGCTGCTCAATGAGCAGCGTATCAGATATTAAGCTGATAAGAACAGATTTTTTTTTTTTTTTTGTAAAACTTTATTCCATATACAAATAAAAACAAATACCAACACTATCTCGTAGTCAAATCACCCTAAGTACACATCCTTATGGTACGAAATTATTACTATCTCTAAATCAAACGCAAAAAAACTCTATCTTAAATACACATCATCTTAAACTAAACATTAATCACAGATGCATATCAATATGGTAACAAAATAACATTCTTCATTCTTCACTCGTAACCTTAATCACTTTTGGCGGGAAATTTCTCGGGCGCAATGTTCGCAGGCAAAACAGGCCCATCAGTTGCCTGAACGCCAGGAAAAACAGATCTCGATGGTACAAACCTACGTTTACTATAAAGGCTCAAACGAGCATCTTCAAAGGTACGAACATCCTTAAGAATCTTGAAAGTGTCTATACCAAAGTCAAAAACGCAGTGAAGAGTATACAGTTTACTACCAGATTGGTAAGTCTCTTGGACAACATGAGAGTCCGTAGTATGTCCAGCCTGTAGGACAGACTGACGGAAATCCTCGGGGTAGCGCGCAAGCCATCTAAAATTGGACTCTCCTGTAAATTTAGAACGTTTCGGTGGCACAGGGGTACTCGGCGGGTCTGGAACACTTGACGGCGGGTCGGGAACACTCGGCAGGGCGGGAGCACTTTCCGGAACGGGAGCACTTTCTGGTGGAGTATCAGGGGGGGGTGTGGGGGCAGAAGCAGCCTCCAAAACCTCCTCATCACCACTGGCAAACTCATCAGATTGATCATCACTAAGTTCATCATCGGTAGAATCATCAGGCTCAAAGGAATCATTGGAACCAGATGGGACAGGTTTACAATCTCGGGCTAAATGACCAGGTTGAAGACAGAGGCGGCACTTATCACGCAGAAGACAGGCAGAAGCTCGGTGGCCATCGGAACGACAGATAGGACACGGGCGAGGCTGACCGCGATATAGAATTCGGCAAGGATAGCGTAGAACACGGAGGTTAACCGGAATATCACAAGCCAAGGACATCGTCAGAATACGGCTGCCAGTAAAGATATCAGAGTTAACATAAGTCTGCAGACGTACGTTGTGGATAACACCAAAAGGGCTGAGGGCTGTGCGGAGATCATCGTCGGGGACTTCAAAAGGTAAGTGCTCCACGGAGACTTCAATATTGACAGGGTCAGCTTCAAACACAGTCAAGAAGGAGGATTCAATGGCAATACCAGATCGGAGCACAGCTTGGCGAGCTTCGAAAGTCTTGAAAGTAACACGGACGAACCATTTAGGGACAAACTGGATGCAGCTCACATCATCACGATTCAAGGCGGCCAACAGCAGATCAAGAACATTCTGGGTAGTATACTGGGAGTGGATTTCTTCCGGGACAGCAACAATCAGCGTCAAAGGACGAGCAACACGGGCAGACATCTCGGGAGAAAAAGCCAGATGGACGACAAGCGACCAACGGCTTAACTCCGCTGAAACAAAGAAAGACCAGTAGGGAAACCCGTGAGAGTCGGCCTAACTGGATAATCGTTTATCAGGTTCCCGGTTAGGGGATCAACTGAAAGGGCTACCAAGTCCCTAGTAATCGCACTGGAGGCTGAAAGGCAACGTGATCGATCTTTGCCAAAAGGCCGAGAAGCGATACCGAAGGTTCCCTCCTCTAGGAGGGTCGTCCAGGGGTTCCCTCTTTCGGATGTGGTGGTTAATATGTTGTCCGCTGACACCATTGTTCTTGAGAGCAGGGGCCTGGAACCGACTGTAGGCCGACGCTATGGAACAAGTTGCCGACATACAGGCACCTGTCCTACCGCATAACTCCCCCAAAAAATCGGCAGAAACTTGATAACGTCCTTCCAGGGCTCTGGCTGTAATTCAACACCTCTTTCTCCTCCAAAACGAGGCCATTTCTTTTGTACCCGGGAATGACTGGACTGCGTGACTGAGAAAGCGTTACAGAAACAGACAAGAAGCAACGGCTACGTTATCATTGTTCGCTCTCCAAGTGCATGAAACTTGTACAAACGTCAAGAATGCCTGCTGAAAGATTCCTGGGTTGGTATTACCGTTTTACCGGCCCGTTAAAACACTAAATTTTCATCCGATTCTCTTGTCTACGACCATACCACAGGGAAAGCACCGGTTCTCGTCCGATCACCGAAGTTAAGCCCTGTCGGGCGGGGTTAGTACTTGGATGGGTGACCGCCTGGGAATACCCCGTGTTGTAGACTTTTCATTTTCACGCCCCTTTCATTTCCATCTATGCATTTTTCTTCTTTCTTGACCACCACGCTTGCGTATTGCAGCGACTGGAAAGCATAAACAACTTTTTACACAAATCACGAAGCTCAAAAGAGAGGCAGAAAACATGAAAAACACCCGTAAAACAGCAAAGACTGGTTTAATGATTTCAGTAGTTGTGAGTAAAGAAAATCCCGACGCTACGGAAGCTCCGGCAGCTGTCAAAGAGGAAGAGGATAATGTAGATGAAATTAAAGAACTTCCCGAACTCAAGACGGACAAACCTAGTAAGAAAAAGCAAGAGAAAGTAAGCTTGAAAACACGCGATGTAATAGAAAATTCTCCTAAAAGCGGCGCGAAAGAGCTTGAAACTAGGAGCGAAAATGATTCTAAAAATACCAAAAAGATTGGTAGAGTGGATAAAAAAAAGGTAAGTAAGAACAATAAGGCTATACCCAAAGGCGTTAAATCAAAGTCTGGAGCTAATGATAAAAAGAAAACTAGCGCCATTGAGGAAGGTCGTCTTAGATATGCTAAAGAAAGCAACTAAGCGCTTTTGTTAAGAAACTAACTACTTTAGCGTTTAATAAAAAATTATGTTTAAAATTGCTCCTTCAATTTTATCGGCAGACTTTGCGCGTCTTTCAGAAGAAATGAAAGCCGCGGAAGAAGGTGGTGCAGAGATTTTGCACATAGATGTTATGGATGGACAATTTGTTCCAAATATTACGATCGGCTTGCCAGTGGTCAGATCAATCCGAAAAGTTACTGAAATGAAGCTAGATTGCCACCTTATGATTGAAAAGCCCGATCGCTACGCGGTTAAATTCGTGAAAGCGGGCGCCGACATGGTTTCAGTGCACGTCGAAGCCGATATCCATTTGCACAAAACTTTAAATGCTGTTCGCGCGGCTGGAGCGAAATCCGGTGTTGCAATAAACCCGGGAACTTCTTTGGCAACTCTTGAAGAAGTGTTGCCATATTCTGATTTTGTTTTACTAATGTCCGTGAATCCCGGGTTTGGCGGGCAAAAATTTATACCTACGTCAATTCAGAAACTAATACGCCTTCGCAGAATGATACAAGAAAGCGGCTTCGATGTAAGGATTGAGGTTGATGGCGGAATTGACTCGGAAAATATTTCCAAAGTGATTGAGGCAGGCGCTGATTTTATTGTGGCGGGCTCGGCAATATTTGACGGCGGCAAGCCAGTTGAGTCCACGCAGAAAATGATCGATGCTGCTACTGTCTGGGTGTAATTTCATGGGTGCATTTAATATTTTATATTTGTATTCAATACTATGATTTCATCGAATTGCAAGAGATCTTTTGTAAGTTTGGTTTTTACTATAATTTTGATCGTGCCGACGATCGCTCAAGTGCGTAAGAGCGACGGCACTCCGTCACAAAGGCTAGATATTTTGCGCCAAAAGCTAGATATCACCAGACGCTCGCTAAAGAGCAATATTTCGGTAATGAAAAAGGGAGATCGGAAAGGCGACGAACGTCGAGATTCCGAAACTCCGCTTGAGCAATTAGTAGCTCTCGAAAAAAAGACTAAGAATCTATTAAATGAAGTCAACGGACTACGCGGGAAACTGAACCGTTCTGAAGAAATTGAAATCAGCGAGGTTGATCGTCTTGAAGAAGCGGTTTCGCGGTTTCAGTCAAGAGTAGACAAAGTTCTGGTTGAGAATGCAAGACTTCGTGCAAAGCCGGTTTCCAACGTGGGCAAACCGAGGAAAAAAAAGAAGAAAAAGAAATTTTTAGGTCTCTTTGGCGGCGGCGGTGTAGATGAGTACGAAGAGTTGATTGGAGACGTTACTCCTGGACGAGACAGGGAGTTATTTATCGTAGCGACTCGCGAGGTGCGGAAAAGAAATTTTGAAGTTGGAAGACTTCTTTTTCAGACGATTATTTCCACTTACCCGGACTCGCCTTATCTTGCAATGTCGAAGCTTGCCGTTGCCGACAGTTTTTACCTAGAAGGGACAACTAGTGCGCTGATTCAGGCTTCGGTAAGTTATCAAGATTGGCTTACATTTTTTCCTACACACCCTTTAGCCGACCGAGTTTTGCTGAAAATTGCGGAATCGGAAATGCGTCAAATCGGATTGCCGGATAGGGATATTACTCGGGCGAAAAAAGCCGAGCAGCGTTTAAGAGCTCTTCTTCAGAAATATCCGGAGTCTGCGCTTCGTTCACATGTTCAGGAGCGTCTTGATCAAGTTCAAAACCATCTCGGACTGCATAATCTTCACGTTGGGAATTTCTACTACAAGCAGTCTGTAAAATATAAAAAACGTGGATTGAAAGGAGCACAGTCGAGATATCTTGAGATACTTGAAAAGTATGCGAAGTTTAGCTTTATGGCTGAGACTTTATACAAGCTAGCCGTAACCTACCAGATCGAGGAGGAAACCGATCAAGCCGCAAAGTATTTTCAACGGATTGTCCGAGACTATCCAAACAGCAATTTTGTAGAAAAAGCCAAAGAACAGCTGAATCTGATTGGCGCCGAAGTGCCCGTGCCTGATCCCAAGCGTGCAAAAACATTGCCGCCCAAGAGAAAGTCCTTTTTAGCTAATTTTAGAGATCAATTTTTAGGCCGGTACCCTATGACAATTGATAAAAACGGCGTGTTAATGACTAAGAAATTTGACAAAGCGAAATTTGAATTAATAGATCAGATCATAGAAAATCAAGGTGATTTAAGAGGCTCTCAAATTCCCCAATCGCTGACAACCATTATCTCAAGTCGTCAACCAAAAGGCAATGAGCGGTAAGTTGCTATCAGTTGAGGACATCTTGGAATTTTATCCCTAGCGCTTATCGCTTCGGTAATGTTGAATAGGCAGAATGAAAAAAAACTTTGCTATTTTATTTGTAATTATTTGCTCCAGCCTAGGAACTTTTTCTCAAGTCGGGAGCGGAGATGTCAGTAATCCATCTTCAAAACTGCCACTGCCTATAAAACTAGTAAAAAAAGTTGAAAGTCTTCCCCAAATCAAGGTTTCAAGCGAAAAACGTCGGCAAGCTTACGCCAAACTCCTTGAAGGACAGAGATATCTATGGGAATCACGTAGGGTAAGCAGGCGTTTTGCGTCAAATAAGCGAAGATTAGCCAGAAACGCTTTATTAAAAGCTGTTGAGTTAGACCCGAGGTTGACGGAAGGGTATACAGCATTAGCCGATCTGGAGTGGTACTCGGAATCGGGAAGCTTGGATAATATTTTGACGTTTTCGGAAATTGCCGTCAAGCTAGATAAAAACAGCTTTGGAGGTCACCGGTATTCAGCTATTGTTTACACTATAAGAAGTCGTATTAACACACGAACACCTAATTTAAAGATTGTGGAAAAAGCCATATTTTCTTGGAGAGAAGTTGGAAGACTTGACCCGCAAAACGCCGTGGCATGGGCAATGCTCAGCGTTTTTTACGAATTCAGAAAACAAACTGACAAAAAAATCGAAGCCTTGAAAAAATGGCTCTCATCAACTGCCCCATTTTATATGGAAAAGGTCGATTATGCCCGCATAATGCGTCAAAATGACGACCTTTCGCCAAAGGTGGCGGCGGTCAAGCTTGGAGAGGCTTTGCTTGAGGCGGGAAAAAACCAGGAAGCCTTGGAAGTTTTAACTCGCGCAGTTTCCAATAGTCCGGGAAACGACAAAGCAGTCGCTCTTCTAACCCGATCTCTTGAAATGACGGACACAAAATCACTTTCCTCAACAATCAAGGCTTTGCGCCAAGCTGTTTTTGTAAATCCGTATAAAAAATCTTTGATTAAATTATTAGCCCAAACGATCGCCAGAACCGGAGAGGTAGATGAAGCGGTCAGAGTTTTACGAGCTTCGGTAAGTAAATCTATTGGAAAAAACAGATTCTTAGCTTCGAATTTGCAGGTTGCAATAGGCGATATGTTTGCTAAATACGAACGAACTGATGAAGCAATTCTAGCCTACCGGAAAGCTTTAAGGATTCGCGGCATTAAAGACGGCAAGCCTGTTGAAGATGAAAATAGAGATTTTGCGCTACGAGTTATTAATAAGATGGTTTTAGTACTGAAAAAGTCGAGTCGTGGAGATGAAGCGGAGTTTCTGCTTAAAAACTCAATGCCAATTTTTGGTAATGGAGATATCTAACTTAATCTTAATTTTTTCTAGGAAATTGGAAAATGGCGATCAGGCGGTGTCATTAAAATCTGTTAGCTTACCTCAAATGTTCGGAATTATGAGAAGTTAAGGTGTTGACTTTGCGCGAAACTCGGACGAGTTGATGAGTTTGTTTGCTTTGGTTCGGATAGTATGTGAAGCCAAATTTAATTTTTTGCACCGATTATTTGCTATTTCGAAAACAGGAAAAATCTATCCCCCAGCTAAAGCCAAGCACTTCACCATCAACATATCAAAAATTAATCTGTTTTAAACATTCCTTCCCGCCTTTAACAAACATTAATTAAAAAAGCTAAATTAGTATTAATTGTGCAATTTCCGACTCGATTCCGTGCATCCGTAAAACGCCGCCGCCGAAAACCTGATCGGACTGCGAACCGAGTTGCCCGCAGGTTGACATCAAATACCTGCCCCTGATGTCGGACGACCCGCAACAACGCTATCTGCTGGCCGCCAGTTCCGAGCGCCCCGCCGGGTCTATCTTGGAGGTCGTGAATGACAAAACGGCAGAAACCGCGTGCCCTTCATCGAACAGGTAGTCCGCTTCTGCATGAACCCGATCCTCACTGCTAACGGCAAGGAATCCACCAACCGCTTCATGTCCGACGATGAACGCGAACCCGCCGGAGCGCACCGCTTTGAAACCTGTCGCCACCATGAGATTGAGCGTCGACCTTTCCCGCCGTGCCATCCCCAAACCGACAGGATGGCGGAACGTTTTCAGGGACGTATTTCAAACATCCCGCCATCCACCTTTAGCTTGTCATCAAGTCCTAACTTGCCGCTAGACTATGTTAAAAAAATTAGAAAAAATTGCCAAAAACATACCAAAATTCCAAAGAATATTTTATTTAAAGGGGCTCAAATATTGTGAATCCTTAACATAGGAATTTTTATCGTTAGATGAAATAAATAATGTGTATACCTGCAAATTTTGAGAGATTTTGCAGGTATGTTTTTACCGGGTAAAATTCTTCTTGTAATTTCTTAACTTTCGTTGTATATTTACCTCATTATATTGATTTTATAGATATTATATGGAATCAATATAATGAATTCCATTTTTTATAAGGAGAACAAATGAAGTTAACAAGAAGTTTATTAGTTATCGCTCTAAGTTTTCACCTAAGTTTTATCTCTTTTCTAACTTTGGCAATTCCGAGCGTTTCGGCCCAAGACTCAAAAATAGCGCTAAGACGTGGTTATAGAACAGGTTACTCAGATGGTTATATGTCTGGATACCGAGATGTCACTGAGAATGTTGCAAAAAATTATTCCAGACATAAAGATTACAAGAGTGCGAATCGCGCTTATAACAAAGATTACGGCAAGGAATCCGAATACCAATACGGTTATAGGAAGGGTTTCCAAAATGGGTATGACACCGGTTTTGAAAAACGTAGCTTTGACGCCACGATTCCCACAGATTTGAAGTTTCATTCCATGGTAAAGACCAAAACGCCCGTTAAATTGAATAAAAATGATGTTAGGATAGCTAAAGATACCGAAAAATTACAAAAACCGCCCGTGATAAAAACAAAAATAGATGTAAAAAGATCGGCTACAAGCGGTGAAGAAACCATTATCATTCCAGCCGAAACTGAATTGGTAATTGAATTAAATAATGAGATAGATACCCGCCGAGTTCTTGAGGGAGATGATTTTACGGCGAATATTGTGTCTCCCCACGAAATCAACGGTGCTGTTATAGAAGGCAAAATTGCCAAAAACCGTCGTCCCGGAAGGTTCAAGCGTAGCGCCGAGCTTGCTCTTTCTTTTGACCGAATTAAGCTTTCGGATAATCGCTGGAGCAATTTTAACGCGATCGTTACAGAAGTCTTGCCCATCAGAGGCGACAATGTAAAAGGTGTTGATAATGAAGGACAGGTGGAAGGACAGCGATCGTACAAAAGTGGTTTTGCTAAAGCTGGTGTTTCCGCTGGCGCCGGTACGATTATCGGAGCGATTGTTGGAGGTCCGGTCGGCGCTGCCATCGGCGCTGGCATCGGAGCAGCTTTCGGAGTCGGCACCGCTTTTGCAAGGCGCGGCAAATATATCAAGCTCTCAGAAAAGCAGCAACTTCGTATTAAAACTGCTTACGAAACACAAATTAGATAACGCAAAAATATAATAAGTTACAATTGATGTCCTTAAAGGAAAATCAAGCGCCATATTTTTTATTCCGCGAACTTTAAGCAAATTCTTGTTAACCTTATGGATTTTGCATTAAAATTCGTGAATTTCTTTGAAAAACATTAGCAGATTGTTATTAAAGCAATGATCCGGCAGATTAGATTTTCCAATAAAATGATGCGCGAAAATAATTAACGAAGCCGATAGCAAGTAAAAGGAATTTATATATTTGGACACTTTTAAAGTGGCGTTTTGAATCACGATAATTTGAAAATTAGATATTTAAAGACTGTATGCTAGATTTGATGAAAAAGTACATCCTAAATATCATCGTCTATCGTAGGAAATTGGGCAACACACATTACTAAAAACTGCAAGGGCGTCTTAAATATCAACATATATCGCGATAAAATGAATTCTTTCGCTTGTTCCTTACGTGATTTTTTGCTAATGTTTGGCATAATTGTAATCTTTGGTCAAATGAAAAATAAATTATGAGTATTGGTAATGAATCAACTGCTAAAAGTTTAAGAGCCCCAGGAGGTTTGCGTGGGGTCATTGCGGCGCAATCCAGAATGAGCACGGTTAATGGTAAAAAAGGAATTTTAATATATCAAGGTTATAACATTCATGATTTAGCAGAAAACTCTAATTTTGAAGAAACGGTGTTTTTGCTTTGGAACGGTAGGCTTCCTAAAAGAGATGAGCTTGACGATTTGAAAACACATCTCCGGGGAAACTATGAAGTTCCTCCAGAAATTATCGTTTTTATGAAACACTTTCCACACCATGCAAATCCTATGGATGTGCTTCGCACGTGTGTCTCAACGCTTGCGTTTTATGATAAAGAAGGGCGGAAAACCGATGTAGATAGCGCGAAGAAGACGGCTGTCAAACTAACGGCGCAGCTCCCAACTATTTTAGCCTCTTGGGAGAGGATTCGTAATGGTAAAGAGGCAGTTCACCCTGATCCGAGTTTAGACATAGCCGAAAATTTCCTCTACATGATGCGAGGTAAAGTCTCAGACCCGGTTGAGGCGAAAATGTTAGATGTGTGCCTTATTCTTCACGCCGATCACGGGTTTAATTCGTCGACATTTACGACCCGCGTAATTTCGGGGACATTGTCTGATATGTACGGTGCCGTGACGGGCGGGCTCGCCGCTCTTGCGGGACCTCTACACGGCGGCGCAAACACAGCAGTAATGAAGATGTTGAAAGAGATTGATAGCGCTGATAATGTTGAGTCTTGGCTTGAAGATACACTCACAAACAAACGCAGGGTAATGGGCGTAGGGCATGCAGTTTATAAACCGAAGACCCTAGAGCAACATGGTTGCGTAAATTCTCCCAGAAAATGAGCAGTGTGACCGGTGAACCAAAATGGTTTGAAATTTCTCGGAAACTGGAAAATCTCATGAAAGAAAAGAAAGGATTAAATCCAAATGTTGATTTTTACTCTGCATCGACTTACTATATGATGGGAATCCCTTCAGACCTTTATACTCCGATTTTCGCAATCAGTCGTATTTCCGGATGACGGGACACATCCTAGAACAGTTTGCAAACAATAAATTAATACGTCCGCGCGGAGAATATGTCGGCAAGCGAGACCTGAAATATATTCCTATTGACGAACGTTAAAATAATCGAGGAGTCATAGCTTAAAAATAAAGGCGATTGATAGTTTTCAAAAGGAAACATTTAAAATTTTGCTTCGACGCAACAACTTAAGTAGTATCCCAAGCTCTTAAGTACAGTTCTTATTGTATTTCGGTGCATGCAAGTATGCCTTTATCATAATTTTATTTCGTCCTTCTCTAAAATTTTTAATAACTTTTGCCCCGCAATCTAAGGAACCTCTTCACAATTCCCTTTACCGGCAAAAATATCCCAAATCAATAGGGTATTAAAATAAGGCTGGTTGGTTAAAACTGATAAATATGCAGTGAGATACTTTTCATAAACTAATAGTTTCTTTTGACTATGCTTTTGAACACGGCTTTTTCTGTCCATAATTAAATTCTTGTTTCTAATACCAATTTATCCTTCTGTTTGACATTTTCCTTAACAAAAACTTTCCTCATCTGAAAGAATTGGAAGACAAATTAGGTGCATTTATTCAGAACATTAAGGAGGAAAAGCTGAAATCAGTCTGTGTAAAAATATTAATTAACAAGCTAAATTAATATTAGCGGCTGAGCAGATTTTTTTCAAAACCAATAACACAAAACAACCTTGAAAAAAGTGCAAAGTGCTAAACATTAAATAAAGTCAGAGTTTTTAACCAATGTATGAAGGACATCAAATTCATTTTCCGACATTTCAAAATTGAGTTTATTAAATAAATAGGAGATCCTAATCAAGGCGATTGAGCGATCTCCATCTCCCGACATTTCTTTTATGGTTTGAATATTGTTCGAGATTAATTCTCTGGCTTTTTCGACTTCGCCATATGCGTAAAAACGCTCCGCCAATTCTTGCTCAAATTTAGCTTTGGGCTTCAATTGCAGAATTTTATCTATTGAAATATTTGTGAGCATCTCTAATGCATCATCTTCTTTGCCAATGGTGTTTTTAGCGTCGCTTACAGCAATCATAGCGATTACCTTTTGAGAAGCTTCATCAATATGTCTTAAAACTCGCGGGATTAACTCATCATTGTCATTCAGTGCGCAAGTTTGAGCGATTTGCGCAAGCGCCCGATTTTTCTGTTGCATATCGGGGTTTTTACAAGCAATGTCGATGCCTTGTTCGAATTTTTTAAGTTGTGCAAATTGCACGGCAATTGTTGCAAAAAGCCAATAACGAAACTGGCTGTCCCGAACTTCACCTTCAACTTGTGATTTCAAGATATCATAAGCTTCCTCAATGGTTTCGATTGCTTCCTGACTTTCTCCTTCATTTGAAAAAAACTGCGAAAAGCTGACTAAGCAATTTGCTATCTGAGCCTTATCGGAAACTGAATCGAGCGCTCTATCTGCGAGATCAACACTCCCCGCTTTAAGAAAACCGATTGCTGCCTGTGCGAATAAATTGTCTCTATGTAAGCCTTTTAAACCTGAGATTATTTCATGTGTCTTACCAAAGGTTTCGATTGCTTTGTCCTTTCGTCCTCCCTCGATAAAATTCAGCCCAAGCTCCAACATTGATCGAATCCTATCTTCGGTAAATTCTATATGGGATGCTTCCAAAACGGCTTTATCCAACATTTGGATCGCCTTTTCAATTTTATTCTGTCTAGTATAATTAGATGCAATTTCCTGCAAGGCATCCACCCTAAAGTTGTAAAAGTCAACCCGCTCAAGCGTTTGCATGGCGAGAAGATTATCACCCGCCTTTGCTTGCGACACAGCAATTCCTGCGAAAGCGTTAGAAGAATGCTCGAGTTCTTCTGCGACTTCGATCGCTTTTACAATCTCTCCCTTAGAGGCTTTTTGCAGGGCTATACTTTCCAAAGCTGCTGCTTGAGATCGAGGCTCTTCCATGGCTTCAACGAGTTGGAATGCATAATCATCATCGTCTTTATCAATGCACTTGACGATCACGCAAGCTAATAATCTATCCCGAACATGAGGATCAGCTACAGAATCTGCAAGGGCTGCTGCCGTGTCAACATTGCCTTTTTCTATGTAGCGATTAACCAAAGCTTCTACGGCTGCGGCATGTTCTTTTCGGCTTTTGATTTTTTCCGCAAGGTAAACTGCGCAATTTAAGGGGTCTTTTCTAGCTTCTTCAAATGAAATAAGGCGCTCCTGCATTTTCATTAAAATACCCTGTTAAATGACTCGGGCGACCAGTCGTTCAAGTTTTCAGTAACTGCATCAGCTCCAGCGGCGCGTAATTCTTTGGCATCTACGGTGTTCACGACGCCAAGCGTTTTAAGCCTTGCTGTTCTTCCAGAAATAATTCCCTGCGGCGAATCTTCAATGACAACGCATTGCTTATGGGTGATCGGATTTTTTCCTTTGGAAGTTCTGAAGGCGTCGACCAACTTAAATCCTTTTCGATAGCATTCCGGATCGGGCTTGGTCGTGGAGACATCTTCTGCAGAAACCAAAACAGCAAAGCACTCTTCCAAACCAGTATTTTCAAAAATGTAGTCGATTTCTATACGACGTGCCATGCTGACAAGTCCTAATGTAAATTTGTTTTTCATACGCTTGAGAAATTCATCGACACCATAAAAAAGCGGTATGTTGTCATTTATAATCTCTTTCCATTTGGCAGTTTTCGCCTCAACTAATTCAATCAGCTTTTCTCTCGACATCTCCTTTTCCGCACGTTCATAAATTGTTGTTATAAAAGCCTCGTCATTCATCCCAAGACATTCGTAATAGCTTTCCTCTGTTAAATCAATACCTTCGTTGCTCATGACCTCTTGATAAGCTCTCATCTGAATTGGCTCGTCGTCGACTATTACACCATTAAAATCCAACAAGATTGCTTTAATCATTTTCCTATGAAATCACCAGGTATTTTATTTTAAAAATTTTTACATGCTTGTGTCACGCGCAAACAAGAAAAGCATGATTTGACAATAAAAATAATCTCTACTTAAAGTCGCAAGTTGATTCAGTTAGTATTATTAGCCCTCCACCCTGCCTAAAATATTTCGATGATTTTGCATGGGCTTCACCTAGTTTATTCAGGATGTTTATTTGTATCTGTCGCAAGTCTATCACATTCGACTATGATAAACTTAGCCACTTGGTTGGAATGAAGATGAGCTTCCCTTATTTTCAGTCCGAATTGAAAAATACTTTGAGAAATCCTCCGTCAATTTGCTATCCAAACAGCTTGTGAGGCTCTCAAAAATTGCAACCAATAGTTTACGGAGAGCACAAACAGTATCAAGAGTTAAGAATTGATTTATCATTTGCCTTCTCCCGTAATCGATGCGCACAAGATAGAAATTCTAAATGTTGCATTATTTGACGTTACTGCATCAAGAACTTAACGTCAAATATGTTTCCACGTCCTAAAATGCTATTTGCGTCGAAAGATTTTTTAAGCACCACCATTTCATTTATATATCTTTCCCCATACATAACATAAAGGTATTTCGACTTAAGTTTTCCTATGCCGTGTTCGGCAGAGACTGTGCCGCCGATCATTATAGCCTGAGCAATAAAACGTCCGTATAAATGCCAAGCAATTCTACGTTCATCATCATTTTTAGGAATCATATTAACATGAAGATGATTGTTTCCAATATGCCCAAAAATTACATAATCTAATCTGCTTTTGTTTAGTTTTGCTTTATAAAACCTTAAGAATGAATCGAATTCTTCGTCGGGGCACTGACATATCCGTCCCAACTTTTCTCTGCTTATGTTTAACTATTCGTTCATTCACAGAGAGAGGCAAAGCGTGGCGGAATTTTTTCATTTTTTCAGAATCATGTTCGTTTGCGGCAAACCAAGACTTTTCCATATCGGCATTGTGTTTTTCTAACAGCTCATTCCATTTTTCTAAAAGCCCTTCATCGTTTTTATCGATTGTCTCTTGTTCGAATGAAATCGCGCCTATTATCTCTTCAGGTGTTTCGGGAAATTTTTCGCGAATAAAATCAAGAGATTTTTCATCGAAATACTCTAAAGCAGTGGCATTAATTTGACTACCAATCTTAGAGTAGGGATCGGGCATTTTACGTTTTCTGAAAGACTTTTTCTTTACTTCGGAAACGAAATTTAAAAGATCCTTTTCATCCTTGAAGAAAACAATGCCGCTAAGAAAGCCCTCAGGCTTTGGCAAAAGCTTTAGCTCAATTTCCGTAATTACAGATAATGTCCCTTCGCTTCCGATGAAAAGGTCAATTGCGTCAATCTTTTTAGTCGAAAAGTATCCGCTCGCATTTTTGCAAACATTTGGTTGAACGTAAGTAGGCAATTTTGCTTTGAGTTTATCCCCATTTTCAGTCTTGATTTCTATAAAACCGTTTTCACCGAAAGTTTCACCTCGCCGAATAGTTACAAATTCTCCATTTGGCAGTATCATTCTTAATCTTTCTACATACCTTCTCGTCGAGCCATACTTAAAGCTTCTTGATCCACTCGCGTTAGTGGATACGGTGCCTCCTATCTGACAACTCCACTCGGTTGGATCTGGAGGATAGAAAAGTCCTTTGGCGTCCGCTGCTTTTTGAAGATCAGCAAGCAAAACACCCGCGCCGACAATTGCTTTCCCACCAAACGAGGTCTTACAGATATCTAGTTTTTTAAGTTTTTCGAGCGAAATAATGTAGCCGCCAAATGGAATGGCGCCCCCTACTGTTCCCGTTCTAGCCCCACTTATCGTGACTGGAATTCGGAGTTCACTTGCCTTCCGAAGAATCTCGGGGATTTTACTTTCAGTTTCAGGTATGAACAATTTTTCAGCATATCCGCCGGATAAATTGCTAGCATCGGTCAAATAATCTTGCAATTCATCTTCCTGTGTTTTTATATTCATTTTTGCTTAAGATAATTCAATTTGACGTTCTTTCAAATACTTTATTTTATCGCGAATCGCAGCCGCTTTTTCAAATTTCATTTTCTTTGCCGCTTCTCGCATTTCCACCTCCAAACCGTTAATTAATTCCTTTAGTTGCTTCGGCGAGTATTCCTCGTATTTGTCAAACTCCAGCGGAATCTTAAAATAATCAGCTTCATATGCGGTTACAAGCGTTGCCTCTACCGGCTTGACTATAGTTGTTGGAGTTATGCTATTTTCCTCGTTATATTTTTTCTGAATTTTTCGGCGGCGGTTGGTTTCATCAATTGCAACTCTCATCGATTTTGTAATCTTATCTGCGTAAAGAATCGCTATTCCTTCCACGTTTCGTGCAGCCCTTCCAACAGTTTGAATCAAGGATCGCTCCGAACGCAGAAAACCCTCTTTATCTGCATCAAGAATCGCAACTAGTGAAACTTCGGGCAAATCCAGTCCCTCACGTAACAAATTAATTCCAACCAACATATCAAATTCGCCTCGCCTTAAATCCCTTAGAACCTTTATTCTCTCTAAGGTATTAATATCCGAGTGTAAATAGTTAACCTTGACTCCGATTTCAGAAAAATATTCAGCTAGGCTTTCCGCCATTTTTTTTGTCAGGGTGGTAACCAAAACACGCTCGTTTCTTTCGGACCGTTTGCGGCACTCCTCTAAAAGATCATCAATTTGCCCTTTTACAGGACGCACTTCAATATGCGGATCGAGAAGACCAGTTGGGCGAATTATTTGCTCAGTTATTTCTCCTTCGGTTTTTTCAAGCTCATAACCTCCTGGAGTCGCCGAAACGTAAATTGTCTGTCCTGCTCGTTCTTCAAACTCCTCAAAACTCAGAGGACGATTATCTTTTGCGCTTGGAAGGCGAAAACCGTGCTCGACCAAAGTCCCCTTTCGCGACTGATCGCCTCTATACATTCCTCCAAGCTGCGGAACGGTCTGGTGAGATTCGTCTATCACCATGATTGCGTCTTTAGGAAGATAATCAAGTAGAGTTGGGGGAGGTTCACCCGGCTTCTTTCCAGTTAAATGGCGCGAATAATTCTCAACTCCATGGCAGTACCCCATTTCTTTTATCATTTCGAGATCGTACATTGTTCTTTGATGAAGTCGCTGCGACTCAACCAATTTACCTTTTCTGATGAGCTTTTCCTCCCACCATTCCAATTCCTCTTTTATCGTTTTTATGGCGCGGGAAATGGTAGATTTAGACATTACGTAATGAGATTTCGGATAGATTGGAATTCTCGATGCATGTTTTTCAATAACTTCGCCAAAAAGAGGATCGATCGTGTAGATTCCTTCGATTTCATCCCCCCAAAACTCAATTCTGTATGCTTGATCTTGATAGCTTGGGTAAATCTCGACGATATCCCCAATCACTCGAAAATCTCCGCGCTCAAACTGAATATTAGAACGTTCATACTGCATCTCAACGAGTTTGCGGATTAGCTCCTCACGCTTAATCTTCTGATTGGGCTCGACAAGTTGAAGCATTCCATAGTAGGCGTCGGGGTCTCCAAGCCCGTAAATGCAGGAGACGCTTGAGACAACAATCACATCTCGTCGATCAAACAACGCACGTGTAGCGCTTAACCGCAGTCGGTCAATTTCATCATTGATAGTAGCCTCTTTTTCTATGTAAATGTCGGAAGCGGGCACATAAGCTTCCGGCTGATAATAGTCATAGTAGGAAACAAAATATTCTACTGCATTTTCAGGGAAAAACGTCCTGAATTCTTGATATAGTTGGGCAGCTAAAGTTTTGTTGTGCGCCAAAACAAGTGTTGGACGCTGAGTTTTCTGTATTACATTTGCAATTGAAAAAGTTTTGCCGCTGCCTGTGACGCCTAAAAGCACCTGATGTTTAACATTACTATTTAAAGCTTTAACCAACTGATTTATTGCTTCGGGTTGGTCGCCAGTCGGTTTATGTTTCGAAATAAGTCTAAACTGCATAAGCAGATTTTAGCTTTAATAAACACTAAACTCCATAAGCCTATGCGATGATATGGTAGAATACAGAATGTATAGAGCGCGCTAAAATTGATTAAACTCTCCATAAGCCTATGCGATCATAATAAGCTGAGGCTTTGGTGTATCCTTTAATCCCGGCGACTCGCTATGAATTCCTACTATGCCTTACCTTTGCAAGCCTTATTTTCCATGTTTGTCCGCGCGCCTTTCGGTTATCCATTGTCATCTAATTTAACCTTGTCTGAATGCGACACGTAATTAGCCCGTCTGGCAAGTCTTCATTTATATTTCTTTAATTGTCTAGTTCCAATATCTTATGGTGTAACATATAAACTATTAAAAGGAGGTAGATTTATGCCGCATTTATACCATGCTAAAGCCAGAGCAACCGCTTATAATTAGAGAAGAAATAAAACCTTTCTACAGAAATCGTCAGGCTTTAGCTGACAAGTACCATGTGCATCCTAAAACAATCCTGAACAGGCTACCGCCACGCCAGCACGCCGCAAGTGTGTTAGATAAAAAAGCGGTTCGACAACTCCTCTTAGCTTAAGTCTTGAGCGAGATTGAGGAATAAATCATGTTTGAGTTTAGACGAGTTCTTGCAAGGTCTGCTAACGTGTTTACTGCCGCGTTCCACATCCAGTTGCTAGCATCTCCCTGCGCTCCCAAACGCGCTTTCTCTATCCCGCCGTCCAACCAATCCGCAAATCTTTCTCCCAAACCCTGAAATCCAAACGGATCAATAAAATTATACGGACTATTCCAAACGTATCCATACAAATTTACATCGCCGCCGGCGAAGCCGATGGGGTCCTCGCTTATGAAAAGACCTATCTCTGGATCGTACCAGCGATTTCTATAATAGTATAATCCAGTGTCAGCGTCGTATTCTCTACCGGTGTAGCGGTATCTTGTTGGGGTATTTGACGCCGAACTCCAAAAATAAATGGTCGGCAATTAAAAACCTGCAGAAACCATTAAAAATAGACTTTCATTCAAATCCTTGACTTTAAATCCTTTAAATCACTAACTACACACTCGAGAGGAGATTTTTTTGAGGTTTCATGTTCTATCGCTTCATCTAATAAACTCATAGCTTTTTCCTTGTTTCCTAAGTTAAAATGAATAATTGCCGAATAGGAAAAACGCTTAGTCTTTGCGCGTGGATCTATGTATCTATATTGTTTTCCCAAGTCAGATTGCTTACTCAAATCAGACGACAGAAAGTCAGCTACTTCAAGTGATGAATGGAATTTATTCAAAAAGGGAAGTGCTAGACTTTCGACCTTGGACCTCATATCTCTCGCAATGTCAATATCCACCGAACTAACATCATCCGGTGTTAACTTCCACCAAACACTTTGTTTCTCTGGCGGCAACATGCCTACACGAGCAGAGAGAGGACAATCCGGTACTCCCAGTTTAATTGGCTCAGATAAATTTGGTGCATACACTGACCAAACTCCAGGAACATACACACCGCAGTTCATTGTAAAATCCCATTTACTCTGGCTATTCCATCGCCCCTTTTGAATATCAATGAGCCAGCTTATTTCACCAACATCACGTGAATAAATCAAGTATTTCTTCTTAAACCCATGTTCTCTAAGTAATGGAGTTAATTCTGTTTTTAACATCGAATTCAATCTACTGTTAAAAATTTTGATATTATTAGTCATAATGCTCAAGGGTCGTAATATACCACTCTTCCTTTTTTACCTGTGACTCGCTCATATTTGCGAAGTTGTCTTCGCCCTTGTCTGCGTCCACTCGGTGTGTTCGGTTTCAACTCTACAGGTCTTCCTGAGGGGGACAGCGCATCTGGTATAACATATCTTCCTGTATCTGGGTCTTTAATTCGAGGATTGGGGTCCCAACCTTTTCCCCGTTTCGCTTCAACTTTTGCTTTAAACTTGTCATGTGCTCTCTTGCCTTTTTCAATAGCAGCTCTAACTTCCGGGTTAGCCGCTCCTCTTAGGGATTTAGATGCTTTTCCTGTCTCTTTTATCGCTCTCGAGGCTCTGGATGCTGCTTTGCCTAAAGCTTTTGCTGCGGAGCCGATGCCGGTTAGCGTTAAGCCTCGAAGGGCGTCATTTGCTACTGCCCGTGCTCTATCGTATCCGCTTGCTTGGTCGTTAAACAGATTTCTTCTTAATGACAAACTTCGAATCACCCGAATGCTTTGTCATATCCGCTTGCTTGGTCGTTAAACAGGGCGCATCCAATACCCTTTCCAAAACGCAACGCGTCCGGCGCTATGCTTGCAAGGTCTGCTAACGTGTTTACCACTCCGTTCCAGACCCAGTTTCTAGCATCTCTCTGCGCTCCCGAACGCGCTTTCTCTATCTTACTGTCAAACCAGTCCGCATATCTTTATCCCCAACCCTGAAATCCAAACGGATCAATAAATCCATATGGATTATTCCAAACGTAGCCATACAAATTTACATCTCTGCCGGCGAAACCGATCGGATCGATAAGATGCTTTCAATATGCTTTTAAGAGAGGTACCAGAGGTAAAATAATATCTTCATACTCCTTATGAATATGCACCATTTTCACTGACCCAGTCATTCATGATCGAACCTACAGCTAAATAACTTAACTCAAATTGAGAAGGTACTCCTTTCTAACTCTACCTTTCGCTTGAAGTAAAGCTCCAATGCTTCTCTTTCTCTACATACAAGTTGTTCATAGTGAGCTTCATCGAAAATTAATTCATAGTAACCCCAAATCGCTTGTATATGAGTATACATGTTTTCATCTTCTGAATATGGTTTAAAGTACCACTTCTTTGAGAGGCAACTGTCAGTGATATCAAATAATTCTTTTGGATAAAAATTAGGATTGCCCTCGTCAATTAGATACCAAAGCTGATTTTCACACAACATCATTCCCATGACTAAGTACTCCTTCTCCAATTCTAGCCCATAATCAAAATCTGAAGTAGTATTTTTAGGAGGATTATCCGGATTATTGTATTTACATAAAACTTTCATTTTCAGTCAATAAATTTAAAGTCATCAACGTTAATAATCTTTCCATTCTTAAACTGAGCATTAAAATGAATCTCTATACCATGAGCATGTCTATTTGACATTTTCCTCCATCCTTTCCAACGAGGATCACTTAATGGGTCCATTCTTAGCACTTTCCCTGATGTAGGATTATTCATAATTTCCTTCATAGCTAACTGTTCTGTGGGATTATTGGGAACAGTTCTACCTGTGGAGCCTCGTCCAAGAGGCTTTAAAGTGTTGCCTGTTCCCTTAATAGCGCTTCGGCTTGCGCGTGCGGCTCGTGATACCGCTTTTCCTATTCCTTTTGCTGCTCTAAATGCTGCTCTTGCTGCGATCCCAACACCCGGTACCGTTAAGCCGCGTCCGACGTCTCTTGCCACTGCCCACGCTTTGTCATATCCGCTTGCTTGGTCGTTGAACAGTGCGCATCCAATACCCTTTCCAAAACGCAACACGTCCGGCGCTATGCTTGCCAGGTCTGCTAACGTGTTTACTGCCGCGTTCCAAATGCGCGCATTGTTCCTATTTGCCGTAATATTTGTTCCTATTTGTTCCTATTTCAGCCGGAATCGGAGGTCAGAGTTGATAAAATTGTAACACGATTCCGGCTGGTCTGTTTCACGAGTTTCTCATCATGATGGGTCGAAAGGATCAGCTGGCTTATAGTTATGAACCTCGCAGCCGTTAGCGATATAAGTTAAATAGGGGGGCACGTGGAGGTTATAAACCACATACTGCTTTCCTTTTCGTTCACAATGTTTTATCGATTTGATGCGCCGATAAATGCGGTTGCCTGATTGAGTGCGCCCGAGTATTCTATCGCCCGACTGCAGTTTCCCTATCTGTTGGAATTGGGTTTCGGAGGTTCTGAAACGGTGGTTGGGCGTGACCACCGTGACGTCCAAACTGTCCTCAAAACGCACGCTCACCAAGTGAGATGTCAATGATTTAAATTTATACGTGATTTTAGCGCGATGTAATTTGCCTATTTTATCCGGCGATACAGTCCAATTGCCCTCTCGCAATCTACTGATTCGTTTGTTTAACAGCATGCCGCCGTGGCGAATTTCTCCAAAAAACCACATATTTAATCGATAGACTAGCCAGCGCCACCAATTTGCGCACATTACCTTGGTGTCGCCAACAAAACAATTATTAGCGCCTCCTCTGATCCAACCCTGAGTAGATGGGTCAATAGCGGGGATGCGGGACTCGACGAAACCAGTGTAGCCAGCATAAGCATCGTGAACACGATGGAAAACGCTATAGTCAAAAGAGTAACGAGTGTATGACAAGGTGGCGTTGGTTAACGGTGCGGATTGACTTGTGATTAGGATTCCGCCGCTAGAATCCTCAACATTAAACGGACCGACACCGCCGTTATTGACCCAATTAAGCGTCACTGTCGTACTGATATTTGTGGAGGAGAGCGTCGAGGAGAGGTTGGTCGGTGCGGACACTGGCGGTTTGGGTCGATCAGTGGTTGCCGAAACTTCTGCAGTAAATGTAGAAAATAGATTGACTGTGTATTTATGGCGAAATTTAACGTATACAGTTGTCCCGGCGGATAAATTATTATACACAATTTCCTTCTTAACACCTGTTTGAACGGACGTTTCTGTCCGATCCAACACATTGTTTTTCCAAACTTCAGTGTGAGCGGATCCCGACGCGCTGATATATGAAAAGATCAAACCGTAATTTGGATTAGCCGGATTTTTATGTCCTGACGGGGTCAGGGGTATCGGCGCGGCGGACGGATTGTGCAATTGTTTCATTCGGCAAGTTACGATGTTCGACCGCCGAGCATGATTGGCGCTGGCGCGCGCCTGAAATTCGTAAATTTCAAATTCCGTCAATCCAGAAACATCTAAGTCGGAAAAATCATTCGCACGATCTAGTAGAACCCACCAATGGCGATCAGGAGGCTTGCGGTAATATAGGTCCATCTGAACGCTCGATACGACCGACATATCTAAACGA
This sequence comes from Micromussa lordhowensis, assembly GCA_964020085.1. NCBI lineage: Eukaryota > Metazoa > Cnidaria > Anthozoa > Scleractinia > Lobophylliidae > Micromussa > Micromussa lordhowensis. The sequence goes on from CAXHUQ010001213.1 coordinate 48,789, forward strand.
AATCTGTCGATGGGATGGCACTTTAGATCGGTCGGATAATTGGCGGGATTGCCGGGCGTTGGCACGCTGGTACTGACAACTGATCCGCTTAGATAAACGTAGTTCGACCACCCGTATTGATTAAAAAATCTGATGCGATAGTAGCTTTGTCCTTCAAGCGCATCGGCATAATCTCTATTGTGTTGAAGAGTTATAACAGTCGTTTTGGAGGTGGCGGCTTGCGGCAGATTATCCACGAGAACGTTGCCGAATTGATCGAATGCGTCCACTTCAACTGCCGATATGGTATCCGAATTGTTATGTTTATTGAAACCGAGGTCATTGACCCAGACATGAATTTGAACATTAACACCTTGACCATGGTCAGTTATCTGCTGGTTGGCAATGCGAGCTCGGATATTGGATGCTGAGATTACCGCGCCGTCACGCCCGGTAAATTGCCCGCTAGGATTCAAACCAATTAGCCCACGTCTGACTGCGGAATAACCGTTCATGCCGTCCACCGTAAACGCCATTTTGTTTATATTTATAGATTCTTCCACGGGGTTGGTGGTATTTTCCTGCCCGAACCAACTGCTGATCGTTGCGGCGCGCACCGTATGCCAGCCAACCTCAACGTCGTTAATAATAAATTCTCCTCGATTATTAACGTCCGGGTGGACTTCCGTGAGACGTTCAAAGATGGTTTGGCTAGGGTCTTGAGCGTTCGTTTTACTCGGATACGCCACCGAAATTCGCGCGCGCTGTTGAAAACCAAAATCTTGAAAATCAACGCGTCCAAGAATATTTTTAGTTTGGACTTTATCGAACCATGTTTGTGTTTGTTGGATTAAATTCAAGTTTGCTTTTGGAGCTGGAGGCGGTTTATACGGATTCGGCGCGTCGGCTCGTCTCTTCAAAACGAACCGTCGGTTGGTATCGGAATAAGGGTGGACCGGTTCGACGCGCAGGAATAGTTTATAACCAGTATCGCTGCTCTCGATGCCGGGTCGACTCGAACGACGATCCTCGCGCTCCTCTTTTTTTACAACTCGGCAGCGTTTATTAGTCCAGCCAGGCGTGGTGTGAGTCACATTAACAATATCGTTCGGTAATATTGGATATCCGGTAAAAGACGCTTTGATTGCACAAAAATCCAGACTATCGCACCAAATCCGCGCCTGATAGTGGGCGAATCTTTCAATTTGATCGTGGTAGGCGTTTTTATAATCGAATTCCCTAAAATTTTCGACGCCGTCCGCCTGAATTAGATCATCGCGTTTAACTATAAAAGGTTCTGCCGGCTCTAAAAACTTCGTGGCGAGATCACGCCACCGCACAAGCACGCCGTTTGGGCGGTCAGAATTTTTAACCGGCTGAAATTTATAATCCTGCGCTAATTTAGTCAGATCGAAAGTAGCATCAACATTCTGAATTTTGCCGGGAATTATCCTGATCTTCCCGCCGCGCCACTGCCAGCTGCTGCAAGTGGATATTGTAATACGGTCGATGAATTCCTTGAATGTTGTGCCCGGCTCGAAAAAGTAGTTGAATCTGAATCGAGGGGTTTGAGTGGCAATCCCCTCTGGATATGAAGTAATTCGCTCATCACACCATTGTTTATAATCGTGCCACGCTGCCCAATCCAACACATTCACTCCGACGCCGGGAAAAACTTTACAGCCGTAGGCGAGACAGCGGGCTGGATTGTCGGAGTATCCGAACCCTGTTTGAACGCCTGCGGCGTTGTAATCCTCAACCTCTAAACATTTAATTCGCGCTACTGCGCGCTCCGGTTTGTTATCCACCGCCATGCCCTGCGGCAGTCTGAAATTAATGAATGAGGCGTTGGGGTGATTCACATCACGTGGGAAAAACGCGTCCGCAGCAATCTCCCCGGACGTGCCTTTATAAAATTTATAATTTGCGGGAGGAATTTCCTGCCCGTCGTAAAATAATCTAACTATTGAATGCAGAGTTCCTTGCGCTATTGCTAGCTGAATCGTAACTTGTGTTGTAGAGCCGACCACCTCAGTTTTGTGTCTGATCAGCTTGCCGTTAAATGAGTGGATGTTGAGCTCGCCGAATGGCAGACGGAAAAAGTGTTGACTTTTTTCAACGTGGTAAATCACCGTTTACCCCCCATTCTCCGACCAAGCCCGCTTGAAGGGGCGGGAGTGAGAACGTCCTCAGTCGTCCAGTCCGAGCGATTACCCGCCTGGTCCTTTGCGCGCGCGGCGACCTCGATATTTAAATCGTCCGGCACCGCCTCCGTTACCGCAAGGTGAGGTGCGCCAGCCGCAATTGATAAATACTTCGTCTTGTAAATAATATCCCGACTGAACACATGATTGCCGTACCTTCCGTCCAGTTCGAGTTGCACTGAATTAGAGCCTCGCACTAGATAAGGGGTTGTGTTGAGATGGCGTTGATCTGCGCTCACTGCTCCCGCCTCCAAATTAACCCTCTCCACGCCGTTCACGCGCCAAATAATACGGTCAAACCCGCCGAGCCCTGCAAATAAGGCATTCGCGGTCTGTCCAACGGTGATTTCCGTCGGGAGGCTGAAACCAGAGACAGGGGCAGCGTATGTCAGTTTGTATGCCTCGCCAAAGAGGCTGATCGCGTGGGCATGTTCAGCGTCATTTAGGCGAACATTATAAATTACCCACTGCCGCGTAAAAAAACTTGCCATATCCTCATAGAAATGGGGATATTCCGTCGAACCTCCAATAAAATAATCCTTAATATTATAGTTCGGCACTGCATAATCATCGGTCTCACGGCGAAGTTGAAATTCGTCCAAACGCCAATCCCAGTCAAACATTTTGGCCCGTACGGACATTAAACGATAATCTCCGTCAATACTAGGAAAATTAGTCTGGTCAGAAAAAACCGCGTAGCGTCGCGTCGCCCCAAACCCTTCATATAATCCTGTTGTGTTTGGAGCACCTAGCCGATCAGGGTATTTGCTCTTCACAACCAGCCCCGGCTGAACAGGGTCCGCCGGAAACGAATGAATGCTTTGTCGGGAGCGAAAGGGGTGGGAATCGTTCATTACTATTGTATACAGAGTCGTGTCCACTGACAATTTGCTAAGTAAATTTGCAAATTTATAGACACACCCTGTCGGCGGCTTCGTGTACTCATAATTTCTGTGAAACCGCAGAGTATGAAAACCTTGATGATTCGTGAGAAAATGTGCTCGGTCCATCCTCAGTAAAAGTCCTTTGGGATCCGTACCGGGAATAGGATAGCCGTCAATCCCGTGTGGGGCATTATTTTTCATAAACTGAATCCGATTGTTAGAATCTCTCGGATTCGCAGCCGCTTCTACATTCAAAATCATTTTATCCTGCCGCGGCAATTCGTACATGCTGTTAACTATACAAAAGGACACTCGGTCTTCCGTATAATTTTGGATACCAGCCCCGTAAAAGCGCGGGATCTCGAATTTGGAACCAATATAGTTTTGTGGTGCAAGCTTTGGATCGGCGGGCCATCCTCCGAAATAAGTCTCGTATTTATTTTGACTATTAATCGGAAAACCAGTTGTAGTGCGATAAATCAATATATTTTCATGCCACCATTCGATTTGTCCTTTGCGAAGGCGAAGTATTTGTTTGGTTCCGAATGGGATTTTACGGGATGTGTTGAAGGTTTTGACAACAATATTGTTAACAGATTCTTCTACTTTAATCAGAGAGGCAGCCGCATTAATAAATACGTTGTGGGCGATATTCCTGATGCCCAAATCAACACCGTAATTAACATCTTTATAGTAACCTTTCCATTCAATATAATCCCCGTCGCGCGTCATAAGCGCGTTGGGTAGATAATTACTGTAGGTATCCGTCGGATTAAGCTGATTTAATATTAGCGAATCATCAGCATTTTTACGCACATTCTGTGGGCGGTAAAAGGTCCAAAAAGGGCTGTGAACACGAACTACAGCACCAATTAATTGACTGCCAGCGGTAAAAAGCCCATTTTGATCGACCGTTGAATCCCCGCCATCATCTTGTTCAATAGTGAATACAGCGTTTGGAATATCAGTCGTGATCTGTTGAGTTTCACCGGGAAACAAGACCTTTTTTTTTGGAAAAGTCGTCATATCTATACTTTGCGAGTCGTTTTAACCTTAAATTTTGGATTCACTCGCACTGGGTCAGGATGATTCTGTTCCGCCAAAGTGAAAATCGCGATAATTAAATCCGAAAAAACTTTAAAGTTTTGCTTAACCAAATTTTTGAACATCGACGGGGTAATCGGCTGCGACCGTGCGTCGCTGACCTCCAGCGAATTATCATTTGTTAACGTAGTAAACACTTCGCCCCGTTGATCCAGTAAATTTAAACGAAGTAAAAGGAATTTCCAGTCCGGCGCCGAGGCGTTGGAGATCGTCATGGCGATCTTCTTTAAATCCCTAAAAACAACCGGGTTTGCCTTTTGGAATTCGGCGTTTTTGAGCGAAAATTGCAATAGGTAATTGTCCAACGGCGGATATTTGAAGACGTATTGGTGCTCCGACGCCCAAATATTAAACGACGCATGGAATCCTTCCGGAGTCAATTCAAACTCCTGCAGACCGAAAATTCCGGTAAATTTATGAAAAAGTCGTAAATTGTTAATTGTCGCCGGTGTTGCCGCCGCTGGCGTCGTAAGTGACGCTGCCGTCTTCGTCATTTATTTCTCCTTTATTTTTTAAATTGAACGCGTAAATCGTAACCATCACCTTCCTTATCCTGAATTAGCTCAAACCTCTGAAAAGTTTTGCCGGTTTCCGGGATCACGTTGTTTGCTAAAGATGATTTATGCTCATATTTTCCCAAGTGTCCGCAGCAACGCCGACCGCTTTTTGCAAACCGCGCGCAGTGTCTCCGAACACATAGTTCCTCTGCTTGAGTATTTGTGTGAGACGCTTTTCCGATAAACCGCTGCGGTGCGCCACGTCGGCGGGATGCAGCTGGCGTGCATCTAAAATTTCTTGTAAGTACTTTCCCGGATGCACTGCATAATCTGGTTTGTAATTGTCTGCCATCTATAAATAATACCTCCTTAGTTCTCGAATTCTTCTCGAATCCTACGACACCAACATTCAATGCCCTTATTCAAATCCAAAATCTTTTCCGAACAAATTTCGCAAAATTTCTTTTTCGTACACCGACGGCAATGCAAGATCGGCAGCAATTCGATACGATTCACGGCAACCTTTAATTCTGCAATATATGTGGTGATCAGTGTGTTTATCATGGTACTATTATCGGCGGTCTTAACTCGATTTCATAACCGGTAACCGCCATATTATCTTTTGACACATTTAAAATTGTGACTGTCAGACTGCCCGGCGCGCCAGTTACCGAAATGCCGGGAGGCGTCGGATTTTCCCAGTCGGTCGGAATCGGATTTACCTCTTGCAATGTCAATTCCACCGACCCCATATTCAAATTTCGCGTCCAGTTCGGTGAGGAGTTCAACTGGACTTGAAGATCGGCGCCGTCGAGCTCTGGACGAAATAAGAAAATCTCCCGTTTATAATGATTTTGTACAAACTTTCTCAACAGCTTATATTCTGCCATGCTTGTCCAAACCGCCGTGATTGAAAATTCCCGGCGTGGCGCTTTATCTTCAATAATCTCGCTGGCGCCGCTCAGAGGCTCAAACACGCGCAGATACTGCAAATCGTTCACTTGGAGTGGTCTTTGATATTTGAAATTGAATTTTTGCACGGTTTGATTTACCTAAATCTTTCTATTTCATACGGTACGCGCGGACCGCTAAAAAATTCGTTATTAGGATTATCCTGTCGCCAGTCGTGCCAATTCCAGTGATCTCCACCTGCGGAAGCACGTTCGTCGCGCGGTGATGGCGGTTTTGGCTTCTCGTCCGCTGGTATTTGGCTATCCGGGAACAACTCCGCAATGGTCTTGCCAAAATACTGTTTAGCGCCGAGTGATTGGAAAAATGCATGAATCCAATCCTGATCAATATCTCCGACGTGTATAAATCCGGGTAATTTATGATCCAACCATCCGGCGGCGGATGGTTGGTCGTAGAAATAGCAACTGAGCATACCCGCGGTGCCATCGAGCACATTCTGGTTATTGATCATCCACTGTCCAAGACTGCGGGCAGTATTAGTGATCCTGAAATTCAAACCCTCATCTGCTTCGCTCGCCTCCAGATTCAGACCATCGTCAATCGATAATTTACCTTCGTATTTGATCCCGTTGTGTATAAATTCACTGGTCGAATAATATACGTTTGAGCCGTTGCCAAGCGTTAAGGTGAGCGCTGTACGCCTTGATACCGAATCTAATTTTTTCGCCAAATTGCTGTTTAATTGCCGCATATTTCCAGTGTCTCCGAGTCCGGAATTCCGGACTCGGAGACAACACCCATTTTCCACCGAACCTCGATTAACAGCTAGGTTGTTTTTTTCAAAAGCCTGTTTTCGAGTCCGGAATTCCGGACTCGAAAACCCTATCAATTTACAGTTACTGTAAAATTTTTTTCGGTTTTTGTCAATATTTGCTTGACAACAATCTGAACTATCCTAAAGGAATTTAGGAAATTCAATAACAGTCATATCAAGACTATAAAACGAATAAGAAAATTAAATTTTCAACTTGTCGATGTGGTGGATTGTGAAAATATCACTGACATCGAAGCTAATATTCAATTTTTTTACCACCCGCTCGCATACGTTGCTACATCGTTAATTAATTCAATCTCAAAAAGTTCGTTATTGGTAAAATCAAAAAAGGCAGAACCTGAAATAGCAAATTGCATAACACCTTCACTTTCAGTCGGTTGTGAGCTCCTGTATTTAGCAACTGGAATAGTAATTTTTAATTGATGATTCTGACTCTGGTTTGATTTTGTTTCAATCAAACCGCCGTCGGCGGTAATCACCAATTTAATCGGTTTCAGTTTTTGAACTAACTCAAGTTCTTTCGATCCCGCCGCCATGAACACGTCAAACGCAAAATTCAGATTTTGCCGGTCAAACTCCAGCGCCGAGCGTACAGCTCCGCTAGTTGTGTCGCCGGGCACTAAAAATTTTTGACATCCTGGCTGATAGCCAGCCTCTAGCAGAAGAGTCTGCTCGTAAGTAATTTCAAAAGTGCGGTAACGGCAACCGTATGTAATTGCTGTGCCAGCATCATCCGCAACCAGTGTTACCTGATTATTATAGAATTTGTGTAGATTGGACAATTTTTTGATCGAACTATTGCTGCCGCTCCAGATAGTACTCGCATTTGTATTGAATTGTCCTGAACCGTGTAATCCAAAATCGCATGTTAGGACGCCCATTCCGGTGCCCCGCAACGTGAAACCATTGCCGACTGCTGACGGCATCAAAACATTGTACCCCAAACCGACTTTCTCGGCGTATGTAACGGCTTTGCCCTGTCTCGAAACTCTAAAATCTTGCGGTTTATATAGATGCTTTTTCGCTTTGTCCAGAATTACGACGGGCGATCCGAGCGATATATTAGCCACTGAATAATTGCCTAAATTTAGATAGAATACTCTGCCGAGTTCTGACGATATACCCGGTATCGTGTGCTGCACGCTTGCATCATGACTCAACAACCATTCATCGGTCGCCGTATTTTGCCCAGTCGACCAGTCCTCATCGGTCGCGGTATTTAGAGTATAATCAACGAGGTTAGTGTCCTCGGCGATAATTTCTAAAAATTTATCTTTGCCCACCGTCACCGCGGTCGCATAATTGTTCTGCAGCGACCACGCATACGCTCGGCTGGTTTGAGTTTCCATTATCGTTTACCTCTTTTTTTAGATTTCCGCGTCGCCTTCTCTGCTGGTTTTTCCAGCGGTTGATCCTGTGGCGGTTGATCCTGTGCCGCCTTCTCTGCTGGTTTTTCCAGCGGTTGATCCTGTGGCGGTTGATCCTGTGCCGCCTTCTCTGTTGGTTTTTCCAGCGGTTGATCCTGTGCCGCCTTCTCTGCTGGTTTTTCCAGCGGTTGATCCTGTGGCGGTTGATCCTGTGCCGCCTTCTCTGTTGGTTTTTCCAGCGGTTGATCCTGTGCCGCCTTCTCTGCTGGTTTTTCCAGCGGTTGATCCTGTGCCGCCTTCTCTGTTGGTTTTTCCAGCGGTTGATCCTGTGGCGGTTGATCCTCTAACTCAGTCGCCCAGCCCAGCTCAATCAAATGATCAGCAAAATTCCGCTCATCCTCCTCAAGGGTAACAATTGCGTCCGGCGTTAATTGAATTTGGTAATAGCCTTGACTATAAAAAAAATCGGCACTTTGGTCATCAATTTTTAACTTGATCATATTCTCGACTCACATTTCATTAATAATTAATGGCACAACCAACACAGCAAACGGTTTGCTATCCTCTGCGTCAAAACCTCTGTTGCCCGCGAGCAGCCGTGTTCGGCAAACTCGTCCGCCCAGTGAATCGTCCAACTGAATCGCCTTGGCAATACCAGCCGCAATTCGCAAAATGTTTTTCCGCGCCTCGTTGCGATCCGGCACGCCATTGTCCCGCACACGTGAATAAATTATCAAATCGAGTTTCGACTCGTACTCTTCAATCTCGCCTTCTGGATTCAGCGCCAGTGTGCTATCACAATCCCCAATCCGCACCCCATTATCAGTTTCAATTCGCCGCCAGATTGTGTCGTGAACCTCGAGGTTGTGGAGTTCACTGCCTAACGGTGCTGCTAGTACAAGATCTGTTATAAATCCGTAAACTAGCGTTTCAATTGGAATTATCGCCGCCATTATCTAAACGCCTCCGCCAAAATGCGCGCCGCAACGCGCGGCGCTCTTCGCTTCAGTTTTTTAGCCGCCCGCAGATCATATCGATTCGGTCTGATCCCGCGCCGACTCGGTCGTACAATAAATACTCGCCCGCCGCTGGTGATAAACGATCCAGTCTGCGGTCGTTTTGGTACTGGAATTAACAGAGCCTGCGCGCGCTTCGGATATATTCGAGCGCGCCTATTGCCGAGCGCGACCACCTCGGCATAATTATATGATTTGACCGGGCGCAACATAATTCTTTTTTTAGTATCATTCAAATGCAATGTGGCGGGGCGCCGCCGCTCTGCTTCAGATCGCGCCGAGACGCTTAACTCGGCAATAAAATTGCTTTCATTCACGTCACCAGAAATACTTTGTTGCAATCGTCCGGTAATAACTGGCACTTCACGCCGCAAAAACTCTTCCCCTTCAAATGATAATTTGTATAAAATTTTCTTCTTAGCACGATCGATATCCTGCACAATTTCATCAACAGCTCCAACATCGAACCGCTCGTTCACTGTGGCGTTCCCTCCGATGATTCAACAATACTGTCCGGCACGACAACTGGAATTTCTGGTACATAGGGGGTTGAGATATCCTCCGCCAATCTAAATAGTTCCTGAGACCGCGCGCGGGTCTCCTCGGGCGTAAAATACCTTGTGTAATTGTTTCCTCTCGAGCTCTTTTCCGAGATCATAATTCCTGCCGGGCGCACCACGGTCGCCATCGATGCTAGTGCGAAACTCATTGCCAGATGCGCTGCGGCAATCCGCAGATCGTCTCGACGTTCGAGATCGAGCGACCTGTCGCCGAGCGCCGCATCATCATACGCTTCGCTGCCGACCCAGTCTCTAATTCGTCGGTTAGCCGCTCCAACCGCAAACTTTAGCGAAATGTCCGAAATATCAGGATCGATTCGCGGGAAAACCGTTTTTAGAATGGTGGTGTCCAACATGTCAAGCATTATTCTGTTTCAGCGTTCTCCGTAATTTGCTTTGTGATTTGTTCCGCGCCAGATTCACTCGCCGAGCGTTTTTTGCGAATCAGCACAAGGTGACCATTTAATATAGCCTCTTGAGTTTTCACTCCTATTGGTTCTTCGAGTCTAACTTGATCGTCGTTGCTCACAATCAACCGAGTCTCGTCATCGTAGAATATGTGGACGCTGCGCGCCAACCCATATTTGCTGCCAATCTTCAACATATTTCACCTCCTACTACTAAACTACATTCATCCAACTCGGGAAATAATTCAGTCCGGTGCTGAAATTTATTTGTTTGGATTTGTCAATTATTACCCGCGCCGTCCTCGAAAAATTCATGAATCCAATATATGCACTGGCGACTGTGGTGTAAAATTGTTCTCGAATAAATCGATCAGTCTCCACAAGCAACGGTTGCTCGACAAGTTGGACAAATGCGTTTGGTACACTAATCAGCTGGATTTGGTTGTTCGGCATATTTGGCGAAGTGTATAAAGCAAAATCTCTGACCACCGGTGTCTGTGGAGTCAAATTAATCAAAGCGTCCCCACTTTGCCGATTTTTAACCGCATCATTATCCTGCCACTCGACACCCATCTCCTCGCCAGCCAAAATTGCAGTTGGCGGCTCATTTAATAATGACATTCGAGTCGACGCCCGCACGACATCTGCGTAGGTTAGAGTATTAGCAGTTTTCACCCCAATTACCGCTGCACTTTCAGTACCATCAGACTGATCGCCGTTGATGGATATTGTGGTTAATTGCCGGTTTAGTTGACTGCCGAGCACGTTGCCCAATCGTCTAAAATACAATTGCACAAAATCGAGCTCATGACGTCGAACTGCCTCGTAAGTAATTTCTAATGACCGAGATACTTTAAATATTTCGACTTTCTTGCTACTAATCGAGACGCGACCGGTGCGTGGACGCGCCATTTCGCCTGACATGGTAGCAGTAGCGTCTGAGAGATCTAATTTCGGTACGGTTGCGCTGGAATCCCTAAGCGGGGTTGTGCGCGCCACCAATCGATCATAGAAACTAGACTGAACTTTACCCTCTTCGATAGGATCCATCACGATCTCCGGCGTCACGAGGCGGTTTTTGTCCTGCCCGATCACTGAAAGGGCAGAAATGCCCTTTCGGAGCCCTTTTTTTATTGCCGTGTAGCCCATCTCTGATACCAGCATCCGAGCCTCGCTGCCCTTGTCCCACGCGTCCTGCAACACGGTGCTGCGCGTGATGCCGAGTTCTGCTAATAGATGTTCGACTTTTTTCCCAGCGTATTTCTGCTCAAAATGCTCCCGGAACTAAATATTCCGTTTTTCATTTTTTCGCCGGACATCAAGTTCGGCAATTAATTCCGGCATTTTCCCTACAAACATTATCTCTCCTCCTTAATTTAATCTCTCAAAATGATTGTTGCCATATCCCCGCTCGACGCCCCGTTAAAAGCGATTCCAACGACTTCAGAAACCTTGCCGGTATTAATCCACGGCGTGACTCTCGCCTCACCGCTCGACGGCGCAGCTAACATAACCAGCGCCCCGGCGGCAATAACCGCCGCGGCTTTCACCTCCGCCACGCTAACGCCAAAAACATCAATTGTGCCGATATTCTTACTATCGCGTTGGATAGTAACGACTCCAATTGCTTTTGCCTTGGCGTCCGCCACCGCAACAGTCGCGTTGCCAGAAATTTTGACTATCGTGCCGACCGGCATATCGGTCGCAAAAGTTGCTCTGAGTCCATAATGGGTTTTAGTGGTCAAAATTCGTGTAGCCATTGTTTCTCCCTAAACTATAATAGTGTACTTTCTGAAATAGGCGCCGCCTCTGCCGCCGGCTGTTTTGCCGGCTGTGAACTTCTGCCGTTTGAGGGCAATTTGGACCTCAATCGATTACGATAACTGTCCTCCAGCGAAACAAGCTCGTCCCCGCCGGCGCCGTCAATCGCTTTCGCCAATATCGGATTCAGCTCGCCCTCCTCTGAGCCAAATTCGACCGTTAACGCCAACGATTTCACTTCTTCCCGTTTAGCAGCCAATATTTTGTCCGCCTCCGCCGCTTTAGTGGAGAGCACGGCGATCTCCTGCGCAGAAAGTTGACTTTCTGCCAACGCAACTGCTCGTTCTAGCAACTGCTGCTCAGTCGCCTCGCTGCTGAGCGATAAAAGTTTTTGTTGTTTTTCCGTTAGTTTCACAGATACTACCTCCCTACTATTATTGTTATTTCTAAAAAATTGTTTGGATAATTGTACGGCATGCGGATCCTCTCCTCTATACACCAACGATATCTCAATAAAATCAACGATTTTCGTCGCAATCAACCGTACCACCTCGCCGTCAATCTCTTCTCCGAGCAATCCCCAAAATCTTTTTTCCTCAACAAGTTCTGGATGGGATGGTTCAAATTCAAACACCACTGTCGCGCTGATTGAATTGATCGCTGGCGGTTTCATTTTCAGACCACGAGCGATTCGTCTATTTTCCCAGGCGTCGATTTTAATTTCAGCGTTAATTCCCGGCGGTTTACCGTCCCCACCTTGATCCCACCACACTGAAGAGACTGAGCCGAGCGCATTGTCTATATTCCAATAATGGTGGTTTGGATAGACAGTTTTGCCCAATAGTAGTTGAGTTGATTCCTTGAGTGTATTTTTGTAGGTAAAATCTAACCCACGTTCTTTCAGAAGAGTTTTGGATAGCACTCGAAATTGTGCCGTGACAAAACCCGGCATATCGTCCGCCGAATCGTCCTGCAGATTTGCCCGTCCAGTAATGCGGTTGGCGGACACGGCGCCGCGCGCCCATAATTGAACCGTGCACCTGTTATTATTTTCGATAATCAAACTATCCATATTTCAATAAAGAGCTTTCAATCGCGTTCGGCAATTGGGATGGTACGGCGGGATGCCTCGCCCAGTACGAACCAAACGATCCTCAATCCGATTTTTTTTAACAAATCGCTTGTAAAATTCCTCCTCATATTTTTTAATTGCCAGCCCGATTCGCCCCTCATACATCTCCTTGCCAAATTCCGCCGGCGATAATCCATTCAATTTCTCAATCGCCTTCTGCGCCACGCCGACCATCAACCGTTTGCCATTCAAGGTTTTGCAAATTTCCGTTGTTCGCTCGTCAATTATTGCCACTACCCGCGCTTCTTTAATTCTTCCCTGCGATAGCGATCCGATATGCGCCCAAACCCGAATCCGCTGTACTGAGGTGTGAATAATAGTTTTTACCTGCCGATCATTAAGTTTAGCAACTTTATCGCCGGCGGCTCTACGAAAATCATCGAGCTCCTTTGGAGATTTATCTCCAAATATTGCCGCTCCCTTTTCCAGATACTGACGCCGGAAAAATTTCGTTAAATTTCTATCATGATCGGCTCCGATCCGTTCAAAATAAAATTGATCGGTTTTATTGAAAAATTTGAGGCTGCGTTTATCGGGTCCGCCCAATCGCAATTTGACCGGCGATTTTTGCCCAAAAGGCGTTTCATCGACCAGTCGATAGAATTTATAAATTTCCGCCGTAACGGCTTGAATCGCCGCCAACGACTTCGCCTCACCCCAAACGCCGACTCTCGCACGTTTGAGTCTATCAATAAGCCTTCTCGCAAAATCCGCATCGCTAACAAAATCCCCAAAATTATGAGCGCCCAAAAATTTTTTAATCTCAACGCCGAGCCGTTTGAGCGTGCGCGCGTTGATTCCAGATACCTGCCGTCCGTATTTCCTGATAAACTTGTCCAAAAGATCATTGATCCGTTTCTCTGCTAAGCTGATTCTTTTTTTTTTAAGGCGACTAGATTTTCACTTGCCAGCCCATGAGTCGAGAATACCTCGCTGACCTCGATTTTCGGTCGCAAAATTCGGTATTTTTGGAATTTTCGGTTAAATCGGAGACTGAATTGCCGATTCAATTGCTGATTCGAATCATTTTCGCTCATCTCCAGCGCCGCCGGGTTAAAAGCTTTTTCATAACCTAATTTTTGTGCCGCTTGGTCTGCCGAGATAATTCCCGCCCGCGCGTGTTCTACAATTATGTTGGACTCGACCTGATCAGCCTGCGCGTCGGCGAGGCGGTTGCGACTAAAAGCTTTATTGAATTGGAGCGACAACGATTTTACATTGATACCTGCCAACCGTAAGTCCAACATGTAGGTTTTTTCACGACGCCGTTTAACAATTCGCTGAAAATTTGCTGCCTGCGATAACAATAATTGATACACGACGTCCGCATAGGTTTCGGTTGTTGAGTCGGTTCGTCCAAAAAATGCGGGTTGCTGCCTCAGTCCGCTCATTACAGTTTCCGAAATCGTGCGATAGATATCGTAAAATCCTGTGCCACTCGCCGTAACATTTTCACTGCCAAATTTGATATTATCAAAGCTAACCAATAAACCTTGATTAAAATTACCCGACAAACTTTCCTTGACTTTTTGCAGAAAATCAGCGCTCCGCGCATTATACTCATGCTCAGTTTCGTTCGGTTTTTGGGGAAGCCGGCGAATCATCGCAGTCACCAACCCTAAAATTGAGAATTTCCTAACAATATATTTCAGATTGTCGATCACCTCGCCCTGCATGTCGGTGATCGGGCCGACAGCGGCGGTCGCCGGCGGCTTGGCATACGGCGAGTCCTCCAATGTTTCGATCGCGGAATAATGATAGGTTATTGGGTGCAGTGGAATCAAACCGTCCGGCACGCCCACCGACATGACCCGCTGATAAGGTTCCCACTGCTCCGCTTCCCGATTATATTTAAATCTAATATCCTCAACCGGTACCAGCACCACTTGTTCCACTCGCCGCGCCGGCAGATTCACAACGTCTTCACTACTCAGAGCGCCCGACCATGCCAGTTGCGTCAGCTCGGCATTAACCAGACCGTCGATACCCGCACCGTGTTTATATATCATAGCAGCCCGCTCGTTTAATCGATTCAGCGCGCGCTCGGCAACCGCGTCCGAGCTCGCCTCGATAACAATCTGATGTCCAGTATTGGCAAGCGCGACAATATTTGCAATTGATTGTGAAAATTCCGGATGGAATAACCACAACTGTTTGAGTTTTCGGAGCAGTTCAAAATCGATAGGCGAGCGCGACGCCATCAAAAAATTCGCGGTGTTTGATAGGCTTTCGCGCGGATCGCGGGAACTGCGCCCGCCCGGCGGGTACAATCGCGGACGCGCTACTAATAACGCTGCCAGCCAATTCCGAAATTTGTTCAAAATATTCATAAATTTTATCTCGCGTGCCCGGTTAACGGCGCTACCTCAAAACCTTGCAGTTGGTGGCTATAATTCCGCTCGCGGATATAGTTCGCAATCGCCAGCGCCATAAATCGATCATCGTGATAGCCCGCCAGCGCCCCCCATTGCGTTTTTTGTGAATTTTTCCAGACCACCGCCGACGCCTGCGCACACCATGAATGGCTGCTCAATCCGATCTCCTCCAACCGCAGAGCCTGCTCTAAATAGATCGCGAACAATGCTTTATTTGCTGTGGTTGTGACGATCCCAAACTCGGCTTTATCAAACGCCTCATCAATTGTGATTCGCCCATCATCCACCCGTCTTTGGAGGGCGACTGTGAGTTCGGTAAATATCCGTTCCGGCTCCACTAATTCCGCAAGTTTTTTGAGCGTGGCAATGCCAGTATTATTCCTTTCGACGCCGATCAGCGCGTGATTAAAAAAATTCGAGACTTCAACTAATTTATAGGCTAATTGATCAGGTGATACCATTATTTCTTCACTATACGCCTGACGTCCGGTGTCGATATCCAGCACTTCAATCGCCGCTGGATCGCCTCCCTCAACGCCGAGCGAGGTGTCGCAGCCAATGACGAATCGTTTGTCCTTGATTACCCCTAAAACCTTTTCCAACTCCTCGCCGCGGGCGTACATATCAATCGGATTGCAGCTGACTGTCAAATATTTAGGCGATACTACTGTCTGAATTGATGAATCGAAACAATCTGTGTCATTTTCCGGGTGTTCAATTTGAAATAATTGCAATCCGCGCCGTTTATCGATCCCTCCAAGCTCGGAAATCTTTTGCCTACGCCACGCTAGTCGTTCGGCAACCTCGCAACAGTTCCAAACCTCGGTTTTAGAAATGTGTTTGTGAGTTTTTAAATGATTGAGAATTTTTGCACAGATTTTCTGCTCATCATCAGTTACAACGATCTCCTCCAAACGCCTGCGGTTCTCAATATGCTCTTCATTGGTCGCCGCGTCATAATTCCAAATATCAAGTGTCGATTGATCAGGTTCGAGAATGATGTTTTTGTTTTGAAGTTTGGCGAACCGGTAACCCGGCAAACAATTCTCTTTCAGCCACCACCATTCGTAAAAATGCGATTGCCAGCCTCCCTTGCGATTTTTGCCTTGTTGGTAATATAGATAAAACCGTTCTTTTCCTGCGGGAGTGGACTCTAGAGTGATCTCGCCGGTCTCCGCGGCAGCCATTAGCGAAGTAAAAAACTTTTCCTGATCGCCCGCCCAGAATGGGATTTCGGTTAGATGGGCGTCGGTTAGACTGAGCGATCGTACTTTGCTCTCGCTGCCCGGTCGCGGGTTCAAACTGACCAATCGAGAATCCCGCACATTTTTCTCTTCGTCCTCAAACTGAATCAGGTCGCGGGAATAATAGCGCGCGTGCGGGCGTATATGTCTGGGCAAATATTCAATCATAATATTCAACCTGTTCCAGAATTCATCTTCTGCTTCTGGATCATGCGGCACAATTCGAATATTTCGCCCTGAAAACAGGATTGCCTGTGCCAATTTCCGTGCGAGAATATATGTGGAGATTCCCTGCTGCCTAGACTTTAGGATCACGTCGCGTCCGGATAAATTATAGTGCAAATCAATTTGAATATCGTTTAATTTTAGCGGCACGATTTTATTTTCAGTGTGTTTGGAGCGGATTTTGATAAATGTCTCGGTGAATTGCTGCTGAATTTTCCGGTCGCTCCAGTTATCGCGCCAGTAACTGAGCGGCGCGGTATCCGGATCAAATCCGCCGCGCTTTTTTGCCAGTGCAGCAGACGCTGCCGCGACCGCCGCCTCCATCCGACCAATTAACGTATTATTTTTCCTGCTCGCCGCCGTCATATTTTCCCCGCGCCCGTCTGATAAACTCCTGCTGGTGTCTATAAAACAATTTCGCTAATTTAATATCGATCTCTTTTGACCACTCGACGATCAGTTCGTACGCCTCGACGAATGATTCCAAATTCGCCGCGCCCAAATCTAATTTGGTTCGCAGCGCGATCTGCTGATCTACCAATTTCAAAAAGATCGGCACGGATTTTTCGATGCCTTGCAGAGCTTTTTCCTGATATTCGTCCGCCATTTTAACCACCGCCGCATATCGCCGCTGGTCGTCATTCTGCACCGCGTGGACATTAGTGTTCAAAGATTCTTGCAAAGAACGTTCGAAACCGAAACGATTGATCCACCCTGTGCGTGCTGTTTTGCCTTCTCCACTATCAAAAAGATTTTTGCGTGTCCACGATTGGTAGTGCTGTTTCATGGCGCGCTCAATTTTAGTGGGGTCGGCATTAAATTTTATATAATATTCCCTACACCTCTTAATAGCCTCATAATCATATTGCATAATTCATCCACACTGACTCGATCCGATCCTTCTCGATCCCGCTGCCGAACTGTCTCAACGTATTGCCCGACAAAACCATTTTGGAATTAAAGTCTCGACGCTGCCAACCCGCCTCTTCCAACCTTTCATAAAGTCGGCTGCGGTAGCCGGACAACATTACTTTTCCTTTTAGCTGCGGCAGCAAATCGATCAACACCTCGTGCTCTTTCGTGGTCATATCGCAGCGGTATTTGCCGGCGCGGCGAGTTCCCGGCAGATACGGCGGGTCGAGGTAGTAGAAAGTCTCTTCCCCGTCAAACCGCGAGAGCAGCTTTAAAGCGTCCCTGTGTTCAATCATTACTCGCATAATTCTTTGGCAGACTTCCGGCAGTCTTTCGATCACTCCCAAATAACTGGAGGTGCACTCCGGCATCCCTCTACTTGAGGATCTCACGGTGTAGCCCCAGCTGTTGCCAAACATTCCGGAAAAGCTTTGCCGAGCGACCGCAAACCACTTATGGGCGCGATCAATGTCGCCTTCTCCCTCCACCTCGACTTCTTTTAAGAAGCTGCAAAACTCTTCCCGCGAATACGGCGTCAAGGATATCAGACGGTGAAATTCCTTAAACCGCTCTTTGTCCCGCAGGATGCGAAAGAAATTGACAATCCCGCTATCCAGATCGTTATACACTTCGACCGCGCTCGGACTTTTGCTCAATAACAAAGTGGCGCCTCCGCCGAACGCTTCGACGTAGGTTTGGTGGTCGGGAATCAACGGCAAAAGTTTTCTTAGCAAACGCCATTTGCCTCCCATCCAAGCCACTGGACTGACCAGCCTCTTTTGTTTTGTCATACTTTTTTATTAAAATAGAAAAAGCGCGCGGCTTGACTCGTTCAAGTCGTGTGCAGGGGATTGGTTATAGGTTTCAGAATTAATAGCCAATCCCCGACCCGTTATTTCAAAAGATCAATAATTTATCCAAGCGGTATTCGCCGGAACTTCGGCGGACGTTCGGCAAATACGGCGGATCCAGGACGCGAAAGAACCTGATCACAATAATTCCCCCAACAATAATCCGGCGGCGCCGGCGACCACGACAACTCTAATCGTCTGCCACAGAGTATTTTTTTTCCTTTCCAATATTCGATTTTGATTTTCCAGAGCCTCGATTTCACGGTCTTTTGCCTCTAAAACTTTAAGCAGCTCCTGTTTTTCTCTCTGTGAGAGTTCGCTGATATGTTTGAGGCGGGCAGAAATCTCACGTTCGACTTCCAACAACCGTTCTTGTTTGGCGAATAACAAATTTTCCTGCTTAAGCAGACGCCGCGCCGCCTGCAGCTCCTCAATTGCCTCTGCGCACGCTCGATATAATTGTTTATTTGCAGGGGTAGCCGAGTTTTTCGAGTTTTTCGCAGAGCTCTTCTGCGGTCGGATCGTGCTCGATAGGCTCACGACGAACGCGATTATAATCAGCACGTGCACGGTTAGTTCGGCGGCGCACTTTATTAAATTGTTCTTGCCTCGCATTTTTTCTCTCCTCCAAAATAATTAATTGTTCCTTCGCCTCCGCCAGCTGCGATTCTAATTCCTCAATCCGAGACTGCGCCTCTCTCGCCTCCCGCCGCGCCGACTCCACTTTCGCCTGTTCGATCCGAATCAGTCGGTTAGTTTCAAACTTTGACAACATGTTGGAGGTGATTATTCCCGCAATTATTAACACTGCCAATATCCAAATAATTCGCGCCCGCCAACTCAAACTCTGCCAGATTCTATTTATTTCTCTTTTCTTTCCGTCGAACATATTCTCGATACACGATGTCAATCGCTTTGACTCCTAAAGTTGAGAGGCATAGGAACACGCCCCCGATCAGCGCGGTCAGCCAGCTCGGATCAAAAACGAACAGTCCGATATAGGGTACGCTACTGATCGTTACAATAAATG
>CAXHUQ010001214.1:0-14701 GCA_964020085.1 Micromussa lordhowensis
AAGTAACTTTGGCATCTAATATCATATGATCCAAAGAATCAGCTAAGTTAACTAAACCAACACATTCTGTTTAACTTATTCTATCACATGATATATTCTTTACATGATACTCTCGCGAAGTGCCTTCTGGAAAAATAATTATTTGCAAATCTGACAACTATGTAAATGACAAAAAGAAAAGATCGAGGACTAGTTTATTACACAGAACCACATCTACAGGCTGAGGAGGGAGTAGGGTCACTTTTGAGGTGATTTTGAAAACAAAATATCCTGCAAATGTACTTGTACCAAAGACAAATTCATGCACATGACCACTGCAAAAAAAAAAACAATTCACACTCATTCAGTGAGCTCAAAAAAAGGTATGATATATGGAGAAAAATATCTTGCATACACACATCCTAGGAAAAAATTGCTAGTGCTTGAAAGGGTTAAAAAACTCATGCCTAAAAGAAATTTCCCAACCCTCCCTCCCCCCAAAAAAGTCAAATTGTCCACCCCAGAGTCTCAATAGCTTCACCCCCTCCCTCTGCAAAAGTCAAAATTATGGTCTACCCCTATTATTCTCAATTTTTCCTAACATAACCCACTTTATTTCTCAGGAAATTGCAAGAAAAACATGAAACAGCTTCTTGTGGTTGTGATTAAAAAGGTAACACTTCATACCCTACCCCCTACTAAATATTTGGCAGGGGTATTTTACAGAATGCCAAATGCACTGCTTAATTGCAATTAGTTTTACTCATCTTTGCTTGTGGCTACCTTTTATATGTTGGGAAGGACAACATCTTTCATTTATCACACACACAGTGTTGATCCTAGCAGTTAGCAGGACAGGTATCACATATGAACCTAGTAAAATGGCTTAGCTTACCTCAGAGTCTCTCTGTAGCTCGGTGGTTAGAGTGCCCAACCACTACCGGTACCTGTCGGAGACTCAGATTTATTTCTTGTCCCGTACTCATGGCATGATTTCTTCTTTATCAGTATTACATTGCATTTGGCCCTAATTCCATCAAAATAAAGCTAACTTCATGCAAACATGAGTGAATCTAACAGCAAGCAAACAGTGCATTCAGCATTCAAGTCCCACAAAATATCCATGCTATTAAATATTTTATATACCCTAATCATATATCATTTGAATTCTACTTAGACAATGATGCAAATGCTGCAATTACCTAACGGTTTTACTGAGTTATTGTACACTCACAGCCAGTAGTGAGCAGTGGCTGGAGGTCATCTGTGAAAGTGTCATTTTCTCATTTTTCCAAAGCCTTAGGGAACAATTGGTAGAGAAACCTGCCACATAATTTATAGGGTATGCATCTCGAGGAGAGAGGGAGGTGCGGTGGTCTCATGGTTAATGCTCTCGGATGTGGATGGAGCAGCCCAGCTCTGGCCAGGGACACTGTGTTGTGTTCTTGGGAAAGACACTTTACTCTCACAGTGCCTCTCTCCACCTAGGTGTATAAATGGGTACCTTAATGCTGGGGGTAACCCTGCAATGGACTAGCATCCCATCCAAGGGGGAGAAGAAATAATCCTAGTCCCTTCATGCTACAGAAACAAGGATAAGCTCCGGCCTGATTGGCCACTTGGCGTTTATGCAGACTTAACTGCTTCTTACATATTGAGGAGGAATCACTGTCTCTTGGTGGCCGAGTCATTCCATATAAGTTATTGACCAAGTGTGAGGTCAAGATGACCGGATATTGGTCAAGTTCTTTTTTGTGTGTTTATGGATCTCGACTCTATCTTGGTTCATAAACATGCAAGAAAAAAAGAACAGGGCCAATATCTAGCCATCTTGACCGAAGAAGCTTGTGGGACACAGCGGGCAGTCTCGAGCAGGCAAAATAGTGCCATATTGCCCACTTGGGTAGCCAGTCACATCACAGGATTCAGTTCATCTTGCCTGCCAACAGAGCTAGCCATATAATAATGTATGTTGTATTGCTTTGGAACCACAACGCCTAAATTCCAGTACTAGGCACAACAGCTGTAGATAAAATGTAATTTATTCTGAATATTTACGAGTAGTATTTTCTTTAAATATACTGTCTATCAAATATGAAAGTTAGAGGTAAATAAGAAGGAGAAAATTTAGATGGTCCTTGTATATCATTGCTGGACCCTTCTACATTATAATAATATTATTTCAAGTATGCTACGCACAAACAGCAGGTATTGAATATTAATATAAAGACTGAGTGAGCGTGAAATGTTCTCTCTGTTTTTTGTGTGTCTTGTTTAAAGTTGTCTGACAAAACAATGTTTTGTAAACCAGGATCCTTTCAATCCTATACATAAAATAAACTTGTTAAAATTACTAAAAAGTCATTTCTCATAACATTTCTAGTATACAAGTGCTTTAATTAAATTGGAAGTGAGTCTCATAACCTGACTTGGTCTTACTTGGTTGGTTTGTGTTCTTCTTAATGGTTGTTTAGAGAGTTTAAATTATTATACTTAACTTTGTATATAGCTGCCCCACTTGGTAACAATACTAACACTTAGTTTTTGTTGCCTGAGTGGATAACATCTTTTCTATGGATTTATATTTTTCTTTAAATTTTATGTACAAAATGATCTATCATTACCAAAAAATTGTTTTGCTTAAAGTTCTTTGTCTAATTTGTAAACTACCATTGATACCAAATATCTGTATGGCTTTATCCCAGGCCTTCAAATCCATTTCTTTAACATCGCACACCACATCACCTGTAATGGCCGTATTGATTGCAGCAAATTCAAGAGCTATCAACATATCATCTTTAAACTGGATTGATGCAATAAAGTGTCAAAGTGCCTGTAGACATGCAGTCAGCTAATCTATGGCATTGATGTCCTTTAAAAGCAGTGACTGATAATCCTTGATCGACAGTTGTTCCATCTTGTTCTTCTGAGTGCGCTTTTGAAGGATTTGATGTCAAGAAGAAACTGTCCATAACTAGATGGATTAACTATTCAGTATCTGATGCTTGCTTAGTTCTGAGCTGAGTGAACCTAGAAATAAAAATAGCATTAGAGCAAATCTTCAACGTTGCAATAATTTGTTTCCCGAATACTTGTTTAAACCTTCTTCTGTTATTCTGTGCATTACATGACTTTTTTTACCTTTTTGCTTTGAAAAGTATTGAGTATGTTTTTACGTAGGTAATTTGTGAAAGAGAGAGGGAGGTTTTGGTGAAAACAGGGCAGGGTGGAAGCTTGATGAGTTTATTTTTTTCATTATTGTTTGACATTTATGTTTGACCAGTTTTGAGCAGGCAGGTACAAAAGTCGGACCGGATCAACTCGGAACGCTGATTTCAATAAGAATAGCACCAATAGTTGTATGCCTCATTCTTGAAAAGGCGCTGTTCTTATTCAAATCAGCGTTCCGAGTTGATCTGGTCCAACTTTTGTACAATGTAGCTGCCTGTTTTGAGCTGAGCAACATATATGTGCACGTTTCTTTATACCACTGCATTACAGCTGAAAGTTTCTAGATTAGTCTTAGTTTTTGTCTTTCTCTTTCTTGCAGGCAAGGCAGGCCAGCAGGACAAGAAATTTACTAGGAAAATGACTAGAAATGGACCTACTTGTCACACCATCCACACGTTTTGAAACAGTGATATCGAACAAACTGTCCATGTTTTCCTGGTTTGGGGCAGAAGTACTCAAACAGTTTGCATAGCCGGCCATAAGAATCCCTGCAAGCTAAAATGAGATAGACAGAGTGTGAGTGGAGTGGACATTGCATGACCAAATAATACTAAGCTGTTCGCTGTCAAGCATCACGCAACACTTGGTGTGAAGAACTATTGCAATGCTTCCACCCTGGCAGCGGTCCTTATGGTCTGTCACGGATCGAGACATGCTGCGTGACTTCCACGTATATAACTGTTCTTATGTCTTGTCACGGACTGGAAAGGGCTTCGTTACTTCCACATTTGAACCGCCGTTCTTATCGCCTGTAATGGACAAGGAAGAAATGTTGCGTGACTTATAGAATACTTTCCTAAAGTTGTCTCGCAACAATTGCGATAAACGTATGGTGGGCAGTACAGTAGGATCACTGTAATGAGGAATGTGTGACCATTGAAAGCTCAGTTCGTCTTAGAGTAATAAAAGTTTCTTAAAGGAAAGTGCTTCATAATCTCCCCATTGCTCGCCTACCTGGACATCCGCGTCCATTTTCCCCCCTGGCTTTGAGATTGTTCCAGCAACACCCGTGCTTCGCTGATTGGCAACCAGGGGGGCTGAACTGCTCTGCAGATTGAAAAAGATCGTTTAACCAGCGAACTCAGCTGTCGTGGGACCATTTGGAAGGATAGATGGGCGCATGATACCACTAAAATATTCTCTACCTTGGGGTCGAGATTGCAGTTTTAAGGCGGGGGTAAACATGAATAGGCGTGAAATTTGAAGTGATATAAAAAGGAAATTGTTAGGATTAAGATGGGTTGGAAACACTTCCAGACAGTTGACCCCCGCAAAAGAGAGTTCCAGGTTGCTAGGGGACTGTTTGGTATCCGTCTACAAATTCTTCACTTCAAATTTCAATTTTCCAAATCCATGAAATCTTCACTGAAGATTTCATGGATTTCATATTTTCCTCAATTTAACCTATCCTTTGAGAAAAAAATATCTCTTTCCCAAAATGCCCAAAAATCACCCAAAAATTTACAGAAAACCGCCAAACAGTGGTTAATGAGATAAGCAGAAAGATTTAGTGTCGCTTGAAACGTGACCGAGATATTGGCAGAAAGGCCGTGTTAAGCGACGTCAAAACAGCCTTCACGTGTACCCCTGCCGTAAGACCCTAGTATCTTTCCCTGCCAACCTGCTGACCATTCGGATTCTCTGGATTTCATCCGAGGTTTACCTAAACTGATAACAAAAACTACTTGGATGGAGTAATGAAAGTCGTTTGTTCAATGACAAATTTAGGGGTTTGCCTCGGTGTAAAACCTTGTGAAGTTTTCCTTGTTTTGTAGCTATTGTTAGGGTTAGGGTCTATTATGTTGTCTTCTTTGTTTTCTTTGTTTAACGTCACTGGTGAGTGTCACAGAGGATGAACAAAGTTTAGCCTCTTCCAGGCGTCGGGGCACGGCGCGAACATCGGCAAGCGAAAAAATAGCGAGGCCCCACCAAATACTTAGTAAATTAATGCCAGAACTTCACCCTAACATTGTGACTGTCTGTGATCTCTTTAGTTTCGAAAAAAGCTAAATGAACCCCAGCTCCCCCCCTTTAAAAAACGAAGCTTGTTTATCTGAGACACGACAACAACCCCACAAATTAGCATGCTATCGAATGAAATTTGGTCCTAAGGAAACCCATCAAGAAATAAACCTAGGTTTTACCAATCCCTTGTAATTTTTTAATAGTTTGCTGACCAGCAGCACTGCTATATCCGGGGGAGGCCTGCTCCTCTCCTCTTCCCCTTTTCCCACCCCCCGGCAAAAAAACACCGGCGTTGACAGAGTCGAAATATATGCAAAAAAAGGATCGGCCACTGTTGTCAGAAAAAAACGCAATGCCATGCCGCGACCATTTTTATTTAGTGTTTAAATCAGAAAAGCCGACTGATCCAAGAATGAAACAAAAACAAAATTTAAAGCCTTGAATGTTTTTGATACCTAAATAAAAACCCTTGAAAATGAACTCTGACATCTCCGTGAAAATGAACGTACTGTAGTTTCCGCTGTGTTCTTTAAACTTCGCGAGAGTGCGCTTAGCTTATGTGAGTATAGACGCTGATGCGCGTCGAGAAATAAATAATTTATTTCAGTAGGCTCAATATTTTGTCCTTACTATCAAACTCCACTTGACGTCCACTTGGACGCATGCTAAATAAGATCCCACAGATTTTAACAATCGTTACCGTACAAATTTTTTTTAACGCGCTTGAAACACCCATGACATCGAGTACCACTAGAGTGCAAGACTCGTAAACTGGTAATTTGCGATGTTTTATCTTGCTTTCACAACGAACTCCTTATTTCTGTACTCTCCTTATCTTTGCTTTCGAATTATTTATATTAGCATTTTTTCTTTAGATGTGTCTTCTAATTAGTATGGGTACTATTCCAGGCTACAAGGTTTTGACACGTTAATAAAGTTTCTATTCTATTCTATTATATTCTAATGAAGACTCAATAGAGTACGAGCGTTAGAGACAGTAAAGATTCTCTAGGCGTTCCAAGAGTTTGGAATTCTCATAAATACCCAACTATATAAACTGGCGCTAACACTCGCGCCGGGATGCGTGTAGATGTTGTAATAATGAGTTGTTCAATTTTTTAGGAAACTTCTTTTTACCTAGCAACTGAAGGGAGGAAAAACGCGGGATGTCCCTATAAACTTGCACTCGTTTCCTAGCAACTGTTTTTTAAACTGTTCCGGTGCCTTGAGCAGGAAAACAAAGGAGATTTCATATCTCTTTTTTTTCAGCCCTTTGACTTAAGTTACATTCACTTCAACTCCATTTTTAAATTGTCCTCAAACGATCAAGAAATACAAAGAAAACGAAGTCTGAGTTCCACTGATACATTCTTACTCTTCTTTCTGTGAAAAACTGACAATTTTACTCTCCAGTTTTTGCGAAAAGATTCATTTCGGAAATATAACACATATACTATACGATATCTTTATATATAGATATTCTGGGCTAAAATGAACCCCGACAGTCAAAGTCTGAAGACAAACTTCTCCAAACTCGTTCCCAGGAAGACGTGGGACCGTTGCACATACGAAGTTCAGCGCCTGACTATGGCCTGGGCACTAAGCAGCTAATGACCCCGCGGCTCAATCCAAATCTAACTCTGGTATGGTTATGTAATCAAGTTTCCGTGTTAATATGTCTTTAGCATGCACAACTATCTGTCGGACATAACCAACAGTGAGGGTCATGATGTAATTCTCGGGGACCCATAATAAATAATCTTTGATGCGTTGCTTGAAGAGTGAAAAGCCTTTGTCACTTCCGTTCCTCTCTGTCAAATCCACAACGTCGCCAAAGAAGCCTGTGGGGGTTGACTCTGGAGGAATTGCTTTGTGAAGGTTTGCCCAAGATGAATTCTCTTCTTCGATGTAACATTCTGCAATATCTTCCAGCATCTCCGAGGCAAGTTGACGAATGGAAATCTGTTCCACTTGATGCTGCGACATGCCTCTGTGTTCAAGCTCGAATTTCTTTTTCTTCTCGCAAGTTCTGATGTAGAACTTCTGGACCAACAAGTGTAGCTCGCCTTGCAAGGTAGCCAGCAACTGCTTGAATGAATCCTCCACGAAGCTCCATATTTCCACCAATCTCTTGTACGCGTCTTCGTCCAGTTCTGTAGTATTGAGGTCACTGAACTGATTCCAGAACCAGCCAAACTTGCGCGACCCAGGAACGTTGCCAATGTTAACAAACATCTTATTCCAGAGAGCAGTCGGATCGTTTCCACTAAGAGCGCTCGAGACTATGTATTCTAACAAATCAACCATTTCCAAAACCCTGACCTGTCGTTTTGTTTCTCTGGCGTCCTCTAGAGTATGCTCCATTTCCAAACCCTTGATCTGATTCAGCATCTCTTCCACAACAAACTGGCGAAGCTTGTTTTCGCGATCCCTCGCGGAAAGTAGATTGTACCTCGGTATGAAGAAGCTTTGGATTTCTTTTCGCTTCACGCCTTGTAAAACGAGATCTAGGGTTTGAATTATCCTTTGAGACCAAAGATCCTTTTCCCAGAGATGGTCTGGGTTTGTACACAGCTGTGACACAAGGACGGTCTTGAACATGTACGATGGAACAAGGCATGGGTCCAGTCCCAGGCTCTCCGAGACGTCATCGCGGACGATTTTCAGAACTCGGTAACATGCTTTGAAACCTTCAGGGGAGGTGTACAAAACTTCTTTTTCGACCATGGAAAATGAGATTCGCCAGACGTCAAAACCAGCGGGAACCACGTGAAATCCACTCTTCTGGAGAACCAAGTCTACTTCCTGTGAAAGCTTGGCTAGCTGAACCGGAAGCTTTGATGAAGGGTACTCCAAACTCAGAGTCAAGTCAACGCTTATACTCAAACCTCTGTAACACTCCCCGCCCTCCCAGTCAATGTAAAGTGTGGTAGCCGGGCCGTGAGTTTCCGAGTACATCACGCCAGATGGATTTTCTTGGCCACTGCTGTTTCCTAGCAGGTCTGAAAACACAGGTCCCCAGGAACCATCTAACAATGCTCGACTGGCTCGCTGGATTCGAACTCCGTCGGGTACTTCGGCATCGCTTAACGATTCGTTGACAAGCTTCTTAAAAAGGCGGCAGAGAAGATTTGGGTTGAAGAAACCTTCCTCATCTTTGAATTCTTTCCAATCGTGCCCATCCAGTTCGAGCTTCACGTAGCCTTCACCTTTGTGGCA
Organism: Micromussa lordhowensis; assembly: GCA_964020085.1. Lineage (NCBI taxonomy): Eukaryota > Metazoa > Cnidaria > Anthozoa > Scleractinia > Lobophylliidae > Micromussa > Micromussa lordhowensis. Next base: position 8,395 of record CAXHUQ010001214.1, read on the forward strand.
GGGATGAAATAAAGCTTTGTCCGTGAGCGCGTTTATTCTGATCATGAAGTCGAATTCATCTGGTTTGCCAACCTTCACTCCTTCGTAGACACTTCCACTTTTGATTAGAGTGCTCTGAAATCGCATGTCTCGCTTTTCCACCAGGGAGAGAATGTTGATCACCAGTCGTTCGAGTTTCTCTCGGATCAGTTCTGCTTCGATTTGGTTCTCAAATCTTGCTTTTCTCTCGAAATGGTCCGCTATTTCAGCCATGACGATGCATTCAACACTTTCAATTTCCCCTTGACTTAGCTACGTAAACACTTTCACTTTAGAAAATTGGTTTTAGGTTACAGGTGCAGTTGCGTAGAATTCATGATCGAATTTGTCGCGTTCGCAGAATTGAGGTACAATCTTAATCAAAACATCCTTTGTTTCTTGGAATACATGGAATACATTAAATACATTAAAACAGTATTACTTTTTAACTATTGAAAAATGTAAGATATCAAAGTAACAACATCTAATGAATTCCTGATTCTGTCATATAAACTGGCGACAGTTCAGTCTTTTTCAATACGAACTGCCCAATTATAAAAGCTTCTAAAACAAGCTAGACTATACAGAATACTGACAAGATTTAAAATTGTTCGATAACGACTGACCTCTAGACCGGAATAAGAAATAAAGCTGCGCCAAGACAGATCATATGCCAAGTTTGTGCTTCAACGAGTGTTTTTTCAGAAACGCGTGACGCTAGACAATGTATAGATCAGACATGATGCCGTATTCCCCTACTCGCTGCTCAGTTTAACCAGAAAAACAAATGGAAAAACATATCTCGAGGATGAGAAATGGTTCAGTTCATGTGATATCCATGTCAATCTTCTGAACGAAATTGATAAAATTTCTCATAAAAATGTAATCCGGCTTCAGCGTTTGGACAAGATTCTCAGGCTATTTAACAATTATTCCATGAGCGCGCGTTGGATATGAGCAATCTCATATCCAACAAGCGCGAATGGAATAATTGTTTTATTAAATTCTCAACCTTCGGTTTTGCTAAATTGTATTAAAGTCTAAGAAACGACCGGAAAGTGATCGATGTGACTTCCGGGCGCCATAATTTTGTGCTGAGCGACATTCGAAAATCGACATTTGCCGCGTTCATTTTCATATAAGGTCAAACGCAGGTATAATTAACAATTACTCCATGAGCGCGCATACATACATACATACATACACGCATACGTACAACCACCAAGTTATGGGGACTTGGTTATTACATCAACATTATGGGGACAACCACCAAGTTATGGCCACTTGATTATTACATCAACATTATGGGGACCCTATGTTCTGCAACAATTTTTTCAATAGCACATACATATCAAAGCTATTGTTACCGTGACAAAACATTATTAATCATTGACAATGATCGCAAGCAATTTGAGAGGCACTTTTAATCGTTTCAGATATTAGGTTAATTAGGTTTCAGTGCGTGTATGTGTTTCTTGAATAAAACAATAACAACCCTCAATCAATCTGTAATCATTGCAGGCTTTGTTTAATCGACTTCATTTTTGGACTATGTGTATTTTTAGCCTGTAACAGCGCTTATCTAATTTTTCTGTATAACCGAAATATAGGATTTATTTCGATATCTTTTGTTTCAGCTGTGGAAATTACGGCATGTGCTCGAAATTTTCTAGCTGCATTCAAAGCTATGAGTCATTAAGAGCGATGACTCCAGACACAAGAAATTATTTTGGTCAGCAAGAAGTCAACATGAGTCAACCACCTTATCAATTCAGTCATGGCTCAAGTGGCGGCTTCTCCTCTCCGGCTTCATTTGGAGAAGAAAGAGAGCCAGTCCCCAAGTCAGTCCAACCAGAGAAATACGACAAGTGGACCAACGAACAGCAGAAGTACTAGGTGCAATTATGGGCTGAGAAGCAGGATATGCTTAACAGCAAGGATGCAAGAAATGCTTGGCGTGCGATTGCCGAGGCGATTAACAACAAGTTCCTGCGTGTTCCTACAGTCCCACAGTCGAAACAAATAGAGCAAGCTTGTCATGGCGGAAGGACGCTCCCGATATGGCTCAGGGAAATTACTTCTTGCTGTTCTGGCACTTTGTTTATATGCTATCATATACCATAAGAATGAAGTAAGAGCTGATTTCCAAATGATTGGGCAATTTTCAACTTTCTACTCGAAACATTTTTGCAGTGCTCGTCTACAACTACACAGCTGTGGAAATTCATATCTAAAATGACGGGTTTTGTACACGGCAAATGGGACCAGTTCGTTCCAATTAGATCGAATCGCGTTGTGTGGCGACGTACTTCACCCTCAAACAGGACCAGCAGTTAAAGTCAGGTATTCATGTAACGAGTGTCGGAGGAATGTTCGTTCAAACCAGAATGCTATTTTATATGCTAATTGGTCGCATGCAAAATGTCTCGGATTTACCAATATACAATTCAAACACTACTTGGACAATCCGCATATCGACTGGATTTTTAACTGGTGTTGCCTGCCATTCTGCTACCACTCTTATCTGGGACCTAATGCTGAAGACAATGAATGTATCGAATGATTTCGAAATATCCGCCATTGTTCTGGATCAAGAAGGAGAATATGCAAATATATTGCCATCCGAAATACATTGCCAACTGACGGACAAAGGCCACACAACAAAGCCTGCTGTCATGAGAACAATAGCTCCATTATTGACCTAAGAAAAGAGAACTCAAGCAACGCCATCCTATAAACAGCATCCAAAACAAATTCGAAGATCTAACTATTTTGAACAGATCTCTGAAAGCACAAAGACTAAAATCGACCGATCCTATCCAGACAGTCAATTCAAATTGCAAGGCTACAATATGTTCCGCAAGGACAGAGCGAAAGGAGGGGGTGGCCTACTTGTCTACATATCAACATCAATTCCATCAACAACCAACAAGGGTCACGGAAAAACAATTATCGATGTAATGCTCACTCTACTGACAACTTATAAAACATTAGAAGTTATAGTAGTTGATGTTAAAATAGGCAGACAAGATATTCTGATATTATCAATTTACAGACCGCCTAATAGCTCCAAGAAAGAAAGTAAAACCTGCAGAAACTACCTACAAAGAGTTGAGAGTTGGGCGTGTTTCAAAAGGAAAACTATTATTATTGTTGGTGACTTAAATCTAGACAGACTACGGTTACATCGCAGCGAGGGAAAATTCTGAGGGATCTACATTGCCTTATAAATAAACCAACAAGGGTCACGGAAAACTCGCAAACACTTATCGATGTAATGCTTACAAACTATCAATAGTTTTCACTAGAGCTGCTCCCGCTTTTGAAGATATCTTTAACACCTGTATATGGCTTTTACTGGATACAAATACTGTGCATACGACTGCTAGAAAAGAAACGTTTGAATATTTATTGAAGCTAACATCCATGTAACTTGTTAACATATTTGTCTGTAAATGGCAATGAAATCTATTTCAGCCGTACAGTTTTGTTGTTATTTTTTTATGTGAAACAGCAACGTATTGTATGTTAACAAATTTGTTTATTTTATTGTAAAGTTAACATTCTGTGTAACAGGAATGTACTGTACGTTACAAATTAATAGTAATTGGAATAATTGTTGGCAAAATCATTACAAATCTATAAAATTATCTGCAATCTATTTATTTAGGCCTAAAAAAGGAAATATAAAGCCATTACAACCATGCAATCTACTTCTTTTTTTAAATATTTTGTATTTAATACAATAGCATTGTTATCTCGTTTTCGAGCTCTTTTTTTAATCAGGCCAGAAATTTACCAAAAAAAAAGCTAACAACAACGACAAAACAGTTTTGTCATTGTTGTTAGCGTTTAGTTTTGGTAAATTTCTGGCCTGATTAAAAAAAAAAGCTCGGAAACGAGATAACAATGCTATTGTATTAAATACAAAATATTTAAAAAAAAAGTAGATTGCATGGTTGTAATGGCTTTATATTTCCTTTTTTACTCTCACTCTCCTTTTCTATCTGCGATCAGGGCTATGGCACTGTGAAAAAACAAACTTACAACTGAAAGAATAATGCCTTTCTCATTTAAGATTTTGATCGACCTTCTTTGGAAGCTAAAACAGCATCAATGCACCTTGACATGCTCTTGCAAAATATACAAAATCATAATGAACAGGAAAAATTGAAGAACCTACAACATTATTTGTGCCGTTGGGGAGGGGGGCGAACTAATAAATTTCCCTGACAGCTACTGCAAAAGTGGGCAGACGTGCCAAGACTTTTGTCGAGGATTGTATGTTTGCTATGCAGAACATGTCTGATCTGTTGTGACACGTAACTAAGATAAAAAGATATGGCGTAAAAGATATGGCGTTCCATCCTCGCCAAAATTCAAGGTTGCATTTTATATTCAACTTTTTGCATTTTATCCTACATTTGTTGTTTGACATCTGAGTTTTACACTTTCGCCATTCAACTTTCCTCGTGCAATATTCAAGTGTTTGCCCTGTACATTCACCTTTTCGTAGGCAATATTCAAGTTCACGTTCAAGTTCAGCGGGTTGTACTTCCAAGTTTTCGCATTCAATATTAACCATTTGCCAATCACGCTTTTGCTTTCAACATTTGACTTTACGGCGTATTTCTTTTGCAAGTTTGCATTGTACATTGATTGTACATTCAACTTTTTAAATTGTACTTTCATCCGCTGGTCATTCACGTATGGTAATCGTGGGCTCAACTGATCCAGCCCATCCCCGCTAACATTACGATCGAAAGACTTCCTACAGGAGTGGGGTAGGGAGACCTTCGCCTCTCCCGACAGTAATTATTCCTGGCACTTCTTGTCAAACACGGCGGATCGCCAGCCGACTTCGAGTTTCACGCCGCCCGCACTCTCGGCTAGTTTGAGCGAGGTGACCATAATTAGTTTAATGTTCTTAAAAGTGCTTAACATAAATCCTGAATAGCAGTGGCTTTTTATTAAAGCCTTTTTGGTGAACAAATGCTAACTTGTTTACCACTGAATTACGCTTAAACTAACTTTTAGGCTTTTTGCTATGGAAGCAATTTTGATTTATCCTTGTTGACCATTCAAGTACTTTGTTTCATCTTAATTGTTGAGGCTGATTGAGTGTTTAATGAATTTATTCAACGGATGTCAGATGACATACCTTACTTGCGTGCTGTTGTCATGGATATCGTCAGTGCTATTGATAGATTTATAGGATCTCGAGATTTCAACCAATAGTTTCCAAGCTCGATTTTTTGCAAAGAATAACTGTTAGCCTTGATGTAGACGACGTAGTAACAGAACTGATTGGACTTGCTTACAGTATGTTGGTTGAGATGGATCAAAGAAACCATGTTAACTGTGCATATCAAGCTCCACTAAACAGTAGTGGTAAACGAGGGAGACCTTTCTATGAAATCACTGAGGAACAGCTACTTTTTTTACTTGAGCAAGGTTTCTAAGTGTGTGATATAAGTAACATTCTTTGGGTGAGTGTGGGTCTGTTGAGAGGAGGATGTCAAAGTATCAGGTATAACATTATGTGTAGTTTTATTTTAATAAGAAAATGATATGTAAACAATTGATTCCGGGGGAGGATACTCCCTATAATGGCCTATACGGGGAGGCTCCAAAAGGGGTACCTTTTCCAGGCTTCAGGTATATAAAAGGGTAGGGATTACACAAGTTGAGGTATATAAAAGGGTAGGGAAATCGGTGATTTAGGTAGTTAAGAGGGCCTTTAATTATAATATTTCAAATACACGCCCCTTATGGCTGTATCGGTTTATTTATTAAGGACTACATGAAAATACGAACAATTCTTCCTAAATTAGGTATATGAAAGGGGTACCTTTCTTCAATAAAAGGTATATAAAAGGGGTACCTTGACTGCCAAAAAGGTATATAAAAGGGTAAGGGGTTGGACCTCGGGGCAGAGCTTCCCCATATTAAAATCTGTTAAGTACCCCCTGCCTGGGCAATTGATATGAGAAATAATCAGATAATAAGTACAAGCAGAAGCTAAGGGTTTAAAAGTGGTTGTTGTTGCAATATATGTGCTGTATTGTACAGCTTACGTGCCATGAATAAACAAAATGGCGACATGACAATTTATAATGAATTGCCTGGAGGCTCCAATCCCAGATGGGTCTGAATATCAAGGTGGGATGTGTGATCCAGCAAATTTTAAAGGCGGGATGCAGGATAAAAATTCATGGTCAAAACTGCAATAACTTTCATTTTGTAGCCAGGATTCGGGATGAGATCATATGAGGAGGCTAGTGGAAAA
>CAXHUQ010001216.1:0-14574 GCA_964020085.1 Micromussa lordhowensis
GTGAAGGGGTTTCAAATCCTATATGCTTACTGCGGCCAAAGAAGAAAAAGGATATCAGCATCAAAGAAGTTGAAGATATAAACAACTTCGATGGAATGCGCCTTGTAAATCTTACAAAAGTGACAGACGCATTTAATGAGGCGTTTAAATTACACCGTACAGAATCAAATTGTTTGAATCCAGAATTTAAATTAAAGCGAGAAACAAAGTGGGGACTAGGATGGAAAATTGCTTTGAAGTGCAAAAACTGCCATTTTCAAACCAAGGACTTCAAACTGTATGATGAAATCCATAATAGTTGCCGCGGGCCCAACCCTGCAGCCATCAATGTAGGGCTAGGAATAGGTTTGCAGGACACTCCTGTGGGGAACAGACGGGCGCGACTACTTTTCGCAGCAATGAATACCCCTCCTCCCGCGCGTAGTGCGATGCAAAAAACGTCTAACAAAGTGAGCAGAGCAGTTCTTTCTATTAATGAAAACGACATGAAGGAAAAATTAAAGAAAGTAATGGAAACAAATAAAAAACGCGGCAATGACGCGGGTATTATAAATATAGCAATGGATGGACGCTACAATTCCTCAACAATTACCAGTCGTAAAAAACCCGGACAAAATGCCTCTCAAGCAATAGGCATAGCAGTGGAAACTATGACTGATCAACAATTAATTGTAGGAGCCAGCTTCCAGAACCAACTTTGCTGGGTGGGTTCCTGGTTAAGAGGACAGGGATTTGACGTGAAGTGTCCTGGTGGACATGCTGACTGCACAGCTAACGTATCCAGTTATGTGCCATTGTCGGAATATAATATGGGCAAGGAAATCGCCACAAAGTTGTTTTCTGAAGGAGCGAAGATTAGATATGCCACGACAGATGGCGATTCTAAATCATCTGAAGGAATAAAAGATGCATTAAACCTCCTTCAACCAATGTGGAAGGTTGATCGCTTGGCAGATCCTACACATCTTGGCCAAGTTCAATTCAAAAAATGCTACAATGCAAACTTCAGTAGAAATATGTTTCCCGGGTGCATAACCAAAGATCAACAAGCTACTGCTCAAAAAGTCTTAAGTCAAGATGTGAAGGCGCGATGTAGCTTGATTTTGAAAGAACTCATGAAGAAACATGCAGGAGACATGACTTATATGAAGAATAAATTACCAAAGGTTTTAGAAGCTACACTCCTGTGCTATTGTGGAGACTGCTCAAAGTGCTACACAAATTCTGTAGTTTGTGGGGGTGGGGTCACGAATAATTGGTTCCATAGATCAATGTTTTTAGCCACAAACAAGATTACTGTTTTGAATTTGGATGCCAATGATGCAAAATTATTACTGGAAATTCTAAAAGTTCGCCTTAGTTTAGAAGCAGTTGAAAAAGTAAAATTTTATACAAGCACACAGAAGTGTGAGGCTGTAAACAGATCTTTGAGTGTATCTCTCCCAAAAAATGTAAATTTTTCGCGAAACGTATTTGGTAGAGCCAGCTCAACCATTCATAGAAGAAATAACGGGACTGGAAAATCGGTTGAAATGAAATGTGAACAACTGGGATGTAACTTAAGTATGAGGTCGCGAAAAGCTTTGCAAGGCATAGATAGGGAGGAGAAATGTGCAAAGGACTATGTAAAATGTCCGTCATCTGTCAAGCAAAGAATGGAAAACCAGGCAAGGCGCATTAGGGAGCATGTGAAGTATAGATCTAAACACTTAAAATTCACGGATTACAAAAAGGGACACTTAGACCATTTTTACAGTGCTTGATAAATCGTTTATGATTTGCATAGCTTTTATTTATGCAACAAAAGGTAACAATCTTACATTACTAAACAAATATTGTAACAAATATATTACCTGAATAAAAATGAATATCTTCCTATTAAAATGCTGCTTTTATTCGAGTTAAAAGATCCTTGAACTCATAGTCTCAGCTGCAATCTGCAATTTTCATAGCCACCGTGCCCGGTACACAAATTTCTATTCATACATATTTCACGTGTTCTATTTATATGATGTGTTTCCAAAGATAAGTGATCGCTATTTGTGCAAAGTGTGTTGTGACATAAATGACTTACATCCTTTCCTTCTATGTCGTCAAAATGCATTCTCTTTGATACCATGTAGCTAAGTCGATGGACATGCATTGTTCGCCAGGAATTGTCATTCGGATTTTTGCACTTAATGATGCCATATCCTGAGGGTTTTCTTGCCCGTGTCCACAGTGTACATTCACCATTTTCACTTAAGACACTATTCTCTGTTAATTTTGCCCCGTATTTGTCATAAAATGCATCCATGATGTCAGTTTATGCGTTGTTTATTAGAGCGCTTTTCGGGTTGACTCAGAACTGATCATGATTGCAATTCAGTGGTATTTCGTATAAATGGGCCAACGTAAAAAAATCAAAATTTTCACACTTCAATTTAGAATAGGCAAGAAAGTATTTTTAAAACCGATTTAATTATTTCTTTAAAATATTGCTACATTTATGAGGAATAATTTCCGAAAGTTTCATTAACCTACGTGCCGTGGTTACAGAGATATGGATGATTTCCCAAAGAGAGCCCCTATTTTTGCCAACATCCTATATCAGGCCTTGGACCACCATTAATTTTGCCATAAGAGCCTATGTTAAAGTTATGAAAATTGACGCGCTCTCACTCTTCTCACAACAAAAACCAGCTACAAAGCCCGATTGCTTTTGGTAGAGAAATCCCAGGAGATGCTAAAAATGGGAATCAAAGTAGGGGTTGACCATCTCGTTTTCAAGAAAAATGCCCAAAACCAAAATGATACCCGAAAGAGCTTGAAAACGATAATTGGGCTTTGGCTATGTTTTGATATTGGCATGCCCTATATATCATTCAGCTAGTGGTTCAATTTCTAAAAAAGTTGACCAAAGTAAATATTTCTTAGATCTACATAACTTTGTCTTAAAAAGGAAGCAAAAATGAGTGTTGTTAGATAACTTGTGGTCTCCAGCATCTTCAATTTAAGTAGCACTACTTTTTTTCTCGAGTATTTCCGGATGATGGTAAACCAGTGTGATGGGGTAGGGGAAAATTAATAGTGGTCTGATTCCTATCAAGGAGACATTTTTTTTCAAAACTCAAAAATATTGCGTCTCACGATACCTGTTCTACTAGGTTCCTCCCATAAAAAAAATAAAAGTGATACTATGAAAAATAACAAAATGGCGCCCATTTATATTTCCCCTACCCCCTTGTCCAAAAATGACTTATTTTTGTCTGCAAATCTGGGAAAAATATGAAAAAAAATGAAAAAATCATTTCTTCATATTTTACTTGTTTTTTTATTTTTTTGATTTCTGTGAAAAATAGTGTATTGTGCTGTTTGTATTCATTCCTTGTATATACAGATAAATAAATTCTAAACTTTCCTTTCTTGAAATAATTAAGTCAATTTTTTTTATTTTTCTTATTTTTTGGTATATTTTCCTCAATTTTCATTCATCATAAGGTGTAATTTGTCAATAAAATCTCACACTGCAGAATTTATGCTTAATTATTGTGTCATTGTATGTTCTGTAGACATGCAAAATTTCAAAATTCTACATGAAGCCGTTTAGAAAATATTTGATATCAAATATCACATGACATAGTTCAGTTATACTGCCAATTAGGCAATTAGTGCAACAAAATGATTGACAGGTCATTTATGACGTAATGAATTATTACGTCATAATAGATAAAAAGCATCGTCACAATAACAATAGAATGGAAGTTTTCGTATCTAAGAGCCAAATATCTAAGTAATCATACACATTGCTACATATCATTATATAACTTGAACCATTTATTTGATACTTTCTTATAGATTTGCTGATATACCTTAAATAAAAAGAGCAATTATATCACAACAAGCAATGTATTGGACAATATATAGAATATGAATTAATAATAACAAACAACTTTAAATAACACTTTAAAGCTTTACAATTGCAATATGTCTAGAGGAAAAATAAAACGACGAAAGGGACATTTTAATAAAGGACACAGTAAATGGAAGAAAATTTACGAGCATAATGACAAGAGCGAAGATAAGAGCATTGTGGCAGCTCCTGAAACTAAAAGCCGCGCACAAGTTGTGCGATTTTCTGCGGAAGAGTTTAATTTAGTAGCTCAACAAGGCAAAGACGGGTTTTCGCTCAAAAACCCCGATTGTGAAGGGGTTTCAAATCCTATATGCTTACTGCGGCCAAAGAAGAAAAAGGATATCAGCATCAAAGAAGTTGAAGATATAAACAACTTCGATGGAATGCGCCTTGTAAATCTTACAAAAGTGACAGACGCATTTAATGAGGCGTTTAAATTACACCGTACAGAATCAAATTGTTTGAATCCAGAATTTAAATTAAAGCGAGAAACAAAGTGGGGACTAGGATGGAAAATTGCTTTGAAGTGCAAAAACTGCCATTTTCAAACCAAGGACTTCAAACTGTATGATGAAATCCATAATAGTTGCCGCGGGCCCAACCCTGCAGCCATCAATGTAGGGCTAGGAATAGGTTTGCAGGACACTCCTGTGGGGAACAGACGGGCGCGACTACTTTTCGCAGCAATGAATACCCCTCCTCCCGCGCGTAGTGCGATGCAAAAAACGTCTAACAAAGTGAGCAGAGCAGTTCTTTCTATTAATGAAAACGACATGAAGGAAAAATTAAAGAAAGTAATGGAAACAAATAAAAAACGCGGCAATGACGCGGGTATTATAAATATAGCAATGGATGGACGCTACAATTCCTCAACAATTACCAGTCGTAAAAAACCCGGACAAAATGCCTCTCAAGCAATAGGCATAGCAGTGGAAACTATGACTGATCAACAATTAATTGTAGGAGCCAGCTTCCAGAACCAACTTTGCTGGGTGGGTTCCTGGTTAAGAGGACAGGGATTTGACGTGAAGTGTCCTGGTGGACATGCTGACTGCACAGCTAACGTATCCAGTTATGTGCCATTGTCGGAATATAATATGGGCAAGGAAATCGCCACAAAGTTGTTTTCTGAAGGAGCGAAGATTAGATATGCCACGACAGATGGCGATTCTAAATCATCTGAAGGAATAAAAGATGCATTAAACCTCCTTCAACCAATGTGGAAGGTTGATCGCTTGGCAGATCCTACACATCTTGGCCAAGTTCAATTCAAAAAATGCTACAATGCAAACTTCAGTAGAAATATGTTTCCCGGGTGCATAACCAAAGATCAACAAGCTACTGCTCAAAAAGTCTTAAGTCAAGATGTGAAGGCGCGATGTAGCTTGATTTTGAAAGAACTCATGAAGAAACATGCAGGAGACATGACTTATATGAAGAATAAATTACCAAAGGTTTTAGAAGCTACACTCCTGTGCTATTGTGGAGACTGCTCAAAGTGCTACACAAATTCTGTAGTTTGTGGGGGTGGGGTCACGAATAATTGGTTCCATAGATCAATGTTTTTAGCCACAAACAAGATTACTGTTTTGAATTTGGATGCCAATGATGCAAAATTATTACTGGAAATTCTAAAAGTTCGCCTTAGTTTAGAAGCAGTTGAAAAAGTAAAATTTTATACAAGCACACAGAAGTGTGAGGCTGTAAACAGATCTTTGAGTGTATCTCTCCCAAAAAATGTAAATTTTTCGCGAAACGTATTTGGTAGAGCCAGCTCAACCATTCATAGAAGAAATAACGGGACTGGAAAATCGGTTGAAATGAAATGTGAACAACTGGGATGTAACTTAAGTATGAGGTCGCGAAAAGCTTTGCAAGGCATAGATAGGGAGGAGAAATGTGCAAAGGACTATGTAAAATGTCCGTCATCTGTCAAGCAAAGAATGGAAAACCAGGCAAGGCGCATTAGGGAGCATGTGAAGTATAGATCTAAACACTTAAAATTCACGGATTACAAAAAGGGACACTTAGACCATTTTTACAGTGCTTGATAAATCGTTTATGATTTGCATAGCTTTTATTTATGCAACAAAAGGTAACAATCTTACATTACTAAACAAATATTGTAACAAATATATTACCTGAATAAAAATGAATATCTTCCTATTAAAATGCTGCTTTTATTCGAGTTAAAAGATCCTTGAACTCATAGTCTCAGCTGCAATCTGCAATTTTCATAGCCACCGTGCCCGGTACACAAATTTCTATTCATACATATTTCACGTGTTCTATTTATATGATGTGTTTCCAAAGATAAGTGATCGCTATTTGTGCAAAGTGTGTTGTGACATAAATGACTTACATCCTTTCCTTCTATGTCGTCAAAATGCATTCTCTTTGATACCATGTAGCTAAGTCGATGGACATGCATTGTTCGCCAGGAATTGTCATTCGGATTTTTGCACTTAATGATGCCATATCCTGAGGGTTTTCTTGCCCGTGTCCACAGTGTACATTCACCATTTTCACTTAAGACACTATTCTCTGTTAATTTTGCCCCGTATTTGTCATAAAATGCATCCATGATGTCAGTTTATGCGTTGTTTATTAGAGCGCTTTTCGGGTTGACTCAGAACTGATCATGATTGCAATTCAGTGGTATTTCGTATAAATGGGCCAACGTAAAAAAATCAAAATTTTCACACTTCAATTTAGAATAGGCAAGAAAGTATTTTTAAAACCGATTTAATTATTTCTTTAAAATATTGCTACATTTATGAGGAATAATTTCCGAAAGTTTCATTAACCTACGTGCCGTGGTTACAGAGATATGGATGATTTCCCAAAGAGAGCCCCTATTTTTGCCAACATCCTATATCAGGCCTTGGACCACCATTAATTTTGCCATAAGAGCCTATGTTAAAGTTATGAAAATTGACGCGCTCTCACTCTTCTCACAACAAAAACCAGCTACAAAGCCCGATTGCTTTTGGTAGAGAAATCCCAGGAGATGCTAAAAATGGGAATCAAAGTAGGGGTTGACCATCTCGTTTTCAAGAAAAATGCCCAAAACCAAAATGATACCCGAAAGAGCTTGAAAACGATAATTGGGCTTTGGCTATGTTTTGATATTGGCATGCCCTATATATCATTCAGCTAGTGGTTCAATTTCTAAAAAAGTTGACCAAAGTAAATATTTCTTAGATCTACATAACTTTGTCTTAAAAAGGAAGCAAAAATGAGTGTTGTTAGATAACTTGTGGTCTCCAGCATCTTCAATTTAAGTAGCACTACTTTTTTTCTCGAGTATTTCCGGATGATGGTAAACCAGTGTGATGGGGTAGGGGAAAATTAATAGTGGTCTGATTCCTATCAAGGAGACATTTTTTTTCAAAACTCAAAAATATTGCGTCTCACGATACCTGTTCTACTAGGTTCCTCCCATAAAAAAAATAAAAGTGATACTATGAAAAATAACAAAATGGCGCCCATTTATATTTCCCCTACCCCCTTGTCCAAAAATGACTTATTTTTGTCTGCAAATCTGGGAAAAATATGAAAAAAAATGAAAAAATCATTTCTTCATATTTTACTTGTTTTTTTATTTTTTTGATTTCTGTGAAAAATAGTGTATTGTGCTGTTTGTATTCATTCCTTGTATATACAGATAAATAAATTCTAAACTTTCCTTTCTTGAAATAATTAAGTCAATTTTTTTTATTTTTCTTATTTTTTGGTATATTTTCCTCAATTTTCATTCATCATAAGGTGTAATTTGTCAATAAAATCTCACACTGCAGAATTTATGCTTAATTATTGTGTCATTGTATGTTCTGTAGACATGCAAAATTTCAAAATTCTACATGAAGCCGTTTAGAAAATATTTGATATCAAATATCACATGACATAGTTCAGTTATACTGCCAATTAGGCAATTAGTGCAACAAAATGATTGACAGGTCATTTATGACGTAATGAATTATTACGTCATAATAGATAAAAAGCATCGTCACAATAACAATAGAATGGAAGTTTTCGTATCTAAGAGCCAAATATCTAAGTAATCATACACATTGCTACATATCATTATATAACTTGAACCATTTATTTGATACTTTCTTATAGATTTGCTGATATACCTTAAATAAAAAGAGCAATTATATCACAACAAGCAATGTATTGGACAATATATAGAATATGAATTAATAATAACAAACAACTTTAAATAACACTTTAAAGCTTTACAATTGCAATATGTCTAGAGGAAAAATAAAACGACGAAAGGGACATTTTAATAAAGGACACAGTAAATGGAAGAAAATTTACGAGCATAATGACAAGAGCGAAGATAAGAGCATTGTGGCAGCTCCTGAAACTAAAAGCCGCGCACAAGTTGTGCGATTTTCTGCGGAAGAGTTTAATTTAGTAGCTCAACAAGGCAAAGACGGGTTTTCGCTCAAAAACCCCGATTGTGAAGGGGTTTCAAATCCTATATGCTTACTGCGGCCAAAGAAGAAAAAGGATATCAGCATCAAAGAAGTTGAAGATATAAACAACTTCGATGGAATGCGCCTTGTAAATCTTACAAAAGTGACAGACGCATTTAATGAGGCGTTTAAATTACACCGTACAGAATCAAATTGTTTGAATCCAGAATTTAAATTAAAGCGAGAAACAAAGTGGGGACTAGGATGGAAAATTGCTTTGAAGTGCAAAAACTGCCATTTTCAAACCAAGGACTTCAAACTGTATGATGAAATCCATAATAGTTGCCGCGGGCCCAACCCTGCAGCCATCAATGTAGGGCTAGGAATAGGTTTGCAGGACACTCCTGTGGGGAACAGACGGGCGCGACTACTTTTCGCAGCAATGAATACCCCTCCTCCCGCGCGTAGTGCGATGCAAAAAACGTCTAACAAAGTGAGCAGAGCAGTTCTTTCTATTAATGAAAACGACATGAAGGAAAAATTAAAGAAAGTAATGGAAACAAATAAAAAACGCGGCAATGACGCGGGTATTATAAATATAGCAATGGATGGACGCTACAATTCCTCAACAATTACCAGTCGTAAAAAACCCGGACAAAATGCCTCTCAAGCAATAGGCATAGCAGTGGAAACTATGACTGATCAACAATTAATTGTAGGAGCCAGCTTCCAGAACCAACTTTGCTGGGTGGGTTCCTGGTTAAGAGGACAGGGATTTGACGTGAAGTGTCCTGGTGGACATGCTGACTGCACAGCTAACGTATCCAGTTATGTGCCATTGTCGGAATATAATATGGGCAAGGAAATCGCCACAAAGTTGTTTTCTGAAGGAGCGAAGATTAGATATGCCACGACAGATGGCGATTCTAAATCATCTGAAGGAATAAAAGATGCATTAAACCTCCTTCAACCAATGTGGAAGGTTGATCGCTTGGCAGATCCTACACATCTTGGCCAAGTTCAATTCAAAAAATGCTACAATGCAAACTTCAGTAGAAATATGTTTCCCGGGTGCATAACCAAAGATCAACAAGCTACTGCTCAAAAAGTCTTAAGTCAAGATGTGAAGGCGCGATGTAGCTTGATTTTGAAAGAACTCATGAAGAAACATGCAGGAGACATGACTTATATGAAGAATAAATTACCAAAGGTTTTAGAAGCTACACTCCTGTGCTATTGTGGAGACTGCTCAAAGTGCTACACAAATTCTGTAGTTTGTGGGGGTGGGGTCACGAATAATTGGTTCCATAGATCAATGTTTTTAGCCACAAACAAGATTACTGTTTTGAATTTGGATGCCAATGATGCAAAATTATTACTGGAAATTCTAAAAGTTCGCCTTAGTTTAGAAGCAGTTGAAAAAGTAAAATTTTATACAAGCACACAGAAGTGTGAGGCTGTAAACAGATCTTTGAGTGTATCTCTCCCAAAAAATGTAAATTTTTCGCGAAACGTATTTGGTAGAGCCAGCTCAACCATTCATAGAAGAAATAACGGGACTGGAAAATCGGTTGAAATGAAATGTGAACAACTGGGATGTAACTTAAGTATGAGGTCGCGAAAAGCTTTGCAAGGCATAGATAGGGAGGAGAAATGTGCAAAGGACTATGTAAAATGTCCGTCATCTGTCAAGCAAAGAATGGAAAACCAGGCAAGGCGCATTAGGGAGCATGTGAAGTATAGATCTAAACACTTAAAATTCACGGATTACAAAAAGGGACACTTAGACCATTTTTACAGTGCTTGATAAATCGTTTATGATTTGCATAGCTTTTATTTATGCAACAAAAGGTAACAATCTTACATTACTAAACAAATATTGTAACAAATATATTACCTGAATAAAAATGAATATCTTCCTATTAAAATGCTGCTTTTATTCGAGTTAAAAGATCCTTGAACTCATAGTCTCAGCTGCAATCTGCAATTTTCATAGCCACCGTGCCCGGTACACAAATTTCTATTCATACATATTTCACGTGTTCTATTTATATGATGTGTTTCCAAAGATAAGTGATCGCTATTTGTGCAAAGTGTGTTGTGACATAAATGACTTACATCCTTTCCTTCTATGTCGTCAAAATGCATTCTCTTTGATACCATGTAGCTAAGTCGATGGACATGCATTGTTCGCCAGGAATTGTCATTCGGATTTTTGCACTTAATGATGCCATATCCTGAGGGTTTTCTTGCCCGTGTCCACAGTGTACATTCACCATTTTCACTTAAGACACTATTCTCTGTTAATTTTGCCCCGTATTTGTCATAAAATGCATCCATGATGTCAGTTTATGCGTTGTTTATTAGAGCGCTTTTCGGGTTGACTCAGAACTGATCATGATTGCAATTCAGTGGTATTTCGTATAAATGGGCCAACGTAAAAAAATCAAAATTTTCACACTTCAATTTAGAATAGGCAAGAAAGTATTTTTAAAACCGATTTAATTATTTCTTTAAAATATTGCTACATTTATGAGGAATAATTTCCGAAAGTTTCATTAACCTACGTGCCGTGGTTACAGAGATATGGATGATTTCCCAAAGAGAGCCCCTATTTTTGCCAACATCCTATATCAGGCCTTGGACCACCATTAATTTTGCCATAAGAGCCTATGTTAAAGTTATGAAAATTGACGCGCTCTCACTCTTCTCACAACAAAAACCAGCTACAAAGCCCGATTGCTTTTGGTAGAGAAATCCCAGGAGATGCTAAAAATGGGAATCAAAGTAGGGGTTGACCATCTCGTTTTCAAGAAAAATGCCCAAAACCAAAATGATACCCGAAAGAGCTTGAAAACGATAATTGGGCTTTGGCTATGTTTTGATATTGGCATGCCCTATATATCATTCAGCTAGTGGTTCAATTTCTAAAAAAGTTGACCAAAGTAAATATTTCTTAGATCTACATAACTTTGTCTTAAAAAGGAAGCAAAAATGAGTGTTGTTAGATAACTTGTGGTCTCCAGCATCTTCAATTTAAGTAGCACTACTTTTTTTCTCGAGTATTTCCGGATGATGGTAAACCAGTGTGATGGGGTAGGGGAAAATTAATAGTGGTCTGATTCCTATCAAGGAGACATTTTTTTTCAAAACTCAAAAATATTGCGTCTCACGATACCTGTTCTACTAGGTTCCTCCCATAAAAAAAATAAAAGTGATACTATGAAAAATAACAAAATGGCGCCCATTTATATTTCCCCTACCCCCTTGTCCAAAAATGACTTATTTTTGTCTGCAAATCTGGGAAAAATATGAAAAAAAATGAAAAAATCATTTCTTCATATTTTACTTGTTTTTTTATTTTTTTGATTTCTGTGAAAAATAGTGTATTGTGCTGTTTGTATTCATTCCTTGTATATACAGATAAATAAATTCTAAACTTTCCTTTCTTGAAATAATTAAGTCAATTTTTTTTATTTTTCTTATTTTTTGGTATATTTTCCTCAATTTTCATTCATCATAAGGTGTAATTTGTCAATAAAATCTCACACTGCAGAATTTATGCTTAATTATTGTGTCATTGTATGTTCTGTAGACATGCAAAATTTCAAAATTCTACATGAAGCCGTTTAGAAAATATTTGATATCAAATATCACATGACATAGTTCAGTTATACTGCCAATTAGGCAATTAGTGCAACAAAATGATTGACAGGTCATTTATGACGTAATGAATTATTACGTCATAATAGATAAAAAGCATCGTCACAATAACAATAGAATGGAAGTTTTCGTATCTAAGAGCCAAATATCTAAGTAATCATACACATTGCTACATATCATTATATAACTTGAACCATTTATTTGATACTTTCTTATAGATTTGCTGATATACCTTAAATAAAAAGAGCAATTATATCACAACAAGCAATGTATTGGACAATATATAGAATATGAATTAATAATAACAAACAACTTTAAATAACACTTTAAAGCTTTACAATTGCAATATGTCTAGAGGAAAAATAAAACGACGAAAGGGACATTTTAATAAAGGACACAGTAAATGGAAGAAAATTTACGAGCATAATGACAAGAGCGAAGATAAGAGCATTGTGGCAGCTCCTGAAACTAAAAGCCGCGCACAAGTTGTGCGATTTTCTGCGGAAGAGTTTAATTTAGTAGCTCAACAAGGCAAAGACGGGTTTTCGCTCAAAAACCCCGATTGTGAAGGGGTTTCAAATCCTATATGCTTACTGCGGCCAAAGAAGAAAAAGGATATCAGCATCAAAGAAGTTGAAGATATAAACAACTTCGATGGAATGCGCCTTGTAAATCTTACAAAAGTGACAGACGCATTTAATGAGGCGTTTAAATTACACCGTACAGAATCAAATTGTTTGAATCCAGAATTTAAATTAAAGCGAGAAACAAAGTGGGGACTAGGATGGAAAATTGCTTTGAAGTGCAAAAACTGCCATTTTCAAACCAAGGACTTCAAACTGTATGATGAAATCCATAATAGTTGCCGCGGGCCCAACCCTGCAGCCATCAATGTAGGGCTAGGAATAGGTTTGCAGGACACTCCTGTGGGGAACAGACGGGCGCGACTACTTTTCGCAGCAATGAATACCCCTCCTCCCGCGCGTAGTGCGATGCAAAAAACGTCTAACAAAGTGAGCAGAGCAGTTCTTTCTATTAATGAAAACGACATGAAGGAAAAATTAAAGAAAGTAATGGAAACAAATAAAAAACGCGGCAATGACGCGGGTATTATAAATATAGCAATGGATGGACGCTACAATTCCTCAACAATTACCAGTCGTAAAAAACCCGGACAAAATGCCTCTCAAGCAATAGGCATAGCAGTGGAAACTATGACTGATCAACAATTAATTGTAGGAGCCAGCTTCCAGAACCAACTTTGCTGGGTGGGTTCCTGGTTAAGAGGACAGGGATTTGACGTGAAGTGTCCTGGTGGACATGCTGACTGCACAGCTAACGTATCCAGTTATGTGCCATTGTCGGAATATAATATGGGCAAGGAAATCGCCACAAAGTTGTTTTCTGAAGGAGCGAAGATTAGATATGCCACGACAGATGGCGATTCTAAATCATCTGAAGGAATAAAAGATGCATTAAACCTCCTTCAACCAATGTGGAAGGTTGATCGCTTGGCAGATCCTACACATCTTGGCCAAGTTCAATTCAAAAAATGCTACAATGCAAACTTCAGTAGAAATATGTTTCCCGGGTGCATAACCAAAGATCAACAAGCTACTGCTCAAAAAGTCTTAAGTCAAGATG
This sequence comes from Micromussa lordhowensis, assembly GCA_964020085.1. NCBI lineage: Eukaryota > Metazoa > Cnidaria > Anthozoa > Scleractinia > Lobophylliidae > Micromussa > Micromussa lordhowensis. The sequence continues at coordinate 13,630 of CAXHUQ010001216.1, forward strand.
TGAAGGCGCGATGTAGCTTGATTTTGAAAGAACTCATGAAGAAACATGCAGGAGACATGACTTATATGAAGAATAAATTACCAAAGGTTTTAGAAGCTACACTCCTGTGCTATTGTGGAGACTGCTCAAAGTGCTACACAAATTCTGTAGTTTGTGGGGGTGGGGTCACGAATAATTGGTTCCATAGATCAATGTTTTTAGCCACAAACAAGATTACTGTTTTGAATTTGGATGCCAATGATGCAAAATTATTACTGGAAATTCTAAAAGTTCGCCTTAGTTTAGAAGCAGTTGAAAAAGTAAAATTTTATACAAGCACACAGAAGTGTGAGGCTGTAAACAGATCTTTGAGTGTATCTCTCCCAAAAAATGTAAATTTTTCGCGAAACGTATTTGGTAGAGCCAGCTCAACCATTCATAGAAGAAATAACGGGACTGGAAAATCGGTTGAAATGAAATGTGAACAACTGGGATGTAACTTAAGTATGAGGTCGCGAAAAGCTTTGCAAGGCATAGATAGGGAGGAGAAATGTGCAAAGGACTATGTAAAATGTCCGTCATCTGTCAAGCAAAGAATGGAAAACCAGGCAAGGCGCATTAGGGAGCATGTGAAGTATAGATCTAAACACTTAAAATTCACGGATTACAAAAAGGGACACTTAGACCATTTTTACAGTGCTTGATAAATCGTTTATGATTTGCATAGCTTTTATTTATGCAACAAAAGGTAACAATCTTACATTACTAAACAAATATTGTAACAAATATATTACCTGAATAAAAATGAATATCTTCCTATTAAAATGCTGCTTTTATTCGAGTTAAAAGATCCTTGAACTCATAGTCTCAGCTGCAATCTGCAATTTTCATAGCCACCGTGCCCGGTACACAAATTTCTATTCATACATATTTCACGTGTTCTATTTATATGATGTGTTTCCAAAG
>CAXHUQ010001217.1:0-13541 GCA_964020085.1 Micromussa lordhowensis
TCGTTTCTGGTTGCAATATACATACCATCCATGCTAAACTTGACATGTCCAACTCCAAGTTTAGGATTAGGCTTCTCAGGGTCTGGTCTAACACTGTGAACAGTGAATGGTAGCTCTTGGGATTCATACCTGCTCTGTGATGGGAACAAAGTCGCAGCTCTAGATTTGCCTTTTCCACTGGCAAATTTGTTTTCAACCTCTTTATACACAATGACTGAGTCGTGCTCACTGACTGTAGGAGGGTGGGTAGTATCCAAGATTGGCTTCCATGTGACATGATTGAGGAGACGTAGTCTCTGATCATAGCTCCCAATAGCCAGAAATTGACCAGTTGGAGACCACTTGACTGTTTTCACACCCAAAGCATTCTCATAGGCAGAGTAAGTGGCTAAGCATTGGCCTTCAATGGAATACATAAGTACTCTGTAATTGAGGGAGGAGTCCCACACACACACAGTCCTATCATCAGGTGACCACTTTAGACCAATCAGATCACTCGTATCAACGGGAAAATTCCTTACTAGCTTCCACTGCTCACAGTCAAAGAGGCTCACAAAATCCTTACAGTCTCTGCGCTCTGCCAAAGCCATGAAGCTGCCATCACTGGTGAAATCTAGCCCATCTTTGGCTAGCTTAGGGTACTTGATGTAAGAGACTGTTTTGTTGGAGAGAGACCAAAGAGTCATTCTCAGTTGGAACTCTGATGTGGTGAGTATGTGTCGACTATCAGGAGTCCAGGCACATGCTACCAGTCCAGCCGAACCCTCGTCAATCTTACACATCCACTGTGGCTGCTCTATTGACCAGACCTGAAAGGTACAGGGTTTCCAGTCAATGATAATCAATATGGTCATGAACTAAACTTAAGTCTCTCACAGAAAGTATTGAGATTTTCTACACTGGGTTGTCTCTCCCCTCCCCCTTTACTAGGGTTTATGCTTGCCATTTTCAGCACCTAACCACTTCGTGAAACACCTACTAGCTATAGCCATTCACTGAGGTAAGGGTTAAACTTTGAGTGGAGTTCATATACTATGTTATCTACGTAGCTCTATAGTCAAGCTCCCCATCGATATTAAAGGCAGCCCTGGTACTTACTGCCGCAGAGCCTATCAAAGTTCAAATTACAAGTTTGCCCCACCTTCTCTTGTAAACAGACCACCCCACTCAAGTAGCTAAACTATGTACAGTTGAGTAGAGTCTCTGTATTTAAATACAAAATGAATTGAGAGACAAATCGTGAAAAGGAGGGAGGGGCAGTAAAGCGACACCATGGTACCAAGTACACAGTATTACCATTGCTAAACATACAGTTTAGGGAGTGCATTGGACCTACCTGCACCACTCCTCTCTTGAGCATTCCACACATTATGAATAGCGAGTCTGGTGACCAGCTCAACGTCTGCACAGGATCCACACATGTTTGAAGGTTGAGAATTTGAAGAGTCTGAAAGTCTCGAAGCACCAGTCGATATTGGCAACAACTAGCAACATACTGGCCATCTGGGGAGAACTTTACCAGGTGTTTGGTCTGCTGGAAGGCGTCAGAGAAGTTCATATCGCCCGAGCCCGCCGCGCCGCCATCATAAATTTAAAAATTGCGCAGTTGAGTATCAGGGGTCAAACCTCGCAACGCCCACCCAGGAAGTAAGTTAATTGACCTTTGCTGCTAACTTAAAAAACTAGCCACCAGAGCAGTGAACAAGTCCAGTGAGGTTTTAAAGATTAAAGAATGGCTTCTCCAAATATAAGCCTACCAGTGATTGATCTTTCCAGCCCTAATCGGGAGGCCAACGCCAAACATCTGGTGCAAGCCATGGAGACAGTCGGGTTTGTCTATTTAGACAATGTACCTGGATACAACATTAAAGCTGAAGAGGAACTTTTAAGAGCATGCAAGTGGTTCTTCTCCAAACCATTGGAGGAGAAACTCAAAGTATCTCCCAAGAACTGGAACAAAGATGCTGCTGGTGTGTACAGAGGCTACATGCCAATCAACCTTCAAGCAAAACAGCTGAGGGAGGAGTACCAAGTAGGGGAAACCCTCCCAGAAGACGACCCAGACAGAAATTCGGGCAACTATCTGTATGAGGCATCACCATATCCTGAGGGAGAAGGAGCAGACAGCTTTTGCAGCTTGATAAAATCTCATTTTACTGTGATGAGTAATGCAGGTACAGAGTTTCTGCGACTCTGTGCATTGGGGCTCGGGTTAGAAGAGCACTATTTTGACAGGAAATTTCTACCCAAACAACTCTCAACATTGGGTCTAATGCACTACCCCACCTATGGGGACACACCACAGCAGACTATTACGTGTGAGGAACATTCTGATGTGAGCTTTGTGACTTTATTAGTGACATTCAACTTCAATGGTCTGGAAGCCCAGAATGAGCACAATGAGTGGGTGAAGGTGACTCCTCGACCTGGTTCTCTGATCGTTAACATTGGAGACTTTCTCTCTCAAAAGACCAGAAAAGACTCAGGGCCACTGTACATCGTGTGAGAGACCTTGGAGAAGATCGGTACTCTGTTCCTTTCTTCTTTGAACCTCGAGCAGATAGCCAATTTGAAGGAGACAAGATAACATATGGACAATGGTCAACCAATAATATGAGGCGATATGCCTATCAGTTTGGACATTTGCCTGAGTATTCCAACATACCAATGGTCGGTTAGTTATTGTTTGATCAATTAACGTTACTCTATTGAACAAATAATAGGACAGCATGCAGATGATAGAAATACACTGTAGGTAGAGTGTACTGTACATAGGTTGAATTTACTTGTGAATGATGTTATGTTATGCCACAGCACACAACAGTATTAGCCTCGAGACCAGGCCGCGGGAGGAGAAATTTCGGCAAATTTGCCAACATGGCTTCTAGGCTGTCTTCCCTTGGTACTTCCTTTAGCTTTGTTAATACCTTTCGATGGAGTAACAAGCTAGTGGTGCGAGGAAACCGGAAACCTCCAGTTTTAAGAACAAGCAGCAGCTACGCAGACTTATGGGGCGAGGATTCTGTAAACTATAAGCAGTACTTGAAGGACAGGTCTGCTGCTCTAGATAAGCGTCTCACATCTCCAAATAGATTTCAGACGATTTCTGAGAGAGAAGATCATTCAGATTTGTCCTTAGAGGCAATCAAAGCTCAGTGCAAGGGAAGGTATTTTATTCAGCATCGAGGTTGTAGTCTTCTCAAGACGCCTGGGGATATGGTAATCTTTCACGAGCTTTTCTGGAGACTGCGACCAGCTACAGTGATAGAGCTTGGTACTTTTACTGGAGGATCTGCTGTGTGGATGGCTGACATGCTACTGCTGATGGAAATAGATGCTGCTGTCTATTCTATGGACATTGAACTCTCCAATGTCGAGGAGAGGGTTAAGGAAATTAAACAGGCTAATGTTCACTTTATGGAGGGGAACAGTTATGAGATTGAGAAAACATTCACTGAAAAAAATGCTTCAATCTCTTCCTCATCCTTGGCTTGTCGTGGAAGACTCCCATACTAATATTTATGGGATATTGGAGTACTTTGGCTCATACATGAAATCTGGTGACTATTTTATCATCGAGGACCTCCATCCCAATCTGCCTAGCCGTCTGGGGTGTGGTGCCATTTATGATGAAAAGTTTGTGCCTGCTAGTTTACAGGTGCTTGAAAACTCAGGCTTGAAAGAGTTCCTCACTGAGCATGTTGATAAATTTGCAGTGGATTCTTTCTACACAGACTTCTTTGGTTATAATGGAACGTGGAACATCCATGGTTACATTTGTAAAATATGAATTTTTCTAGCCTATGTCAGTAATTATTCGATTAGTGCACTAATATAGGTTAGGGAATTGGAAATGAACTATTGTTCACTGAAGTGTTCACTGAACTACTGTATTGTCCTGCACCCGACCTTGGTAAACCTTCCTCGTGAAGTTTCCTTTTTAGTGTGAGCTCTGCCCACCTCATACTAAATGACGAAATGAACAGTGAACATTACATAGAATGGATGACAGACCAACTACTACCCACACTGGATGAACCATCAGTGATAATTTTGGACAATGCCTCATACCACAACAAGCAAATGGACAAAGCACCGACAGCAAAGGACAGAAAGGGTACAATACAACAGTGGCTTAAAGATCACAGTATACAATACAACGATACTGACATCAAGAAGACACTTTTGGAACTTGTGAAACAACACCGACCTGAGCCCCTCTACTTGACAGACAAAGTTATACATGACCATGGACACACAGTTTTACGACTACCGGTGGCTCACTGTGAGCTCAATCCTATCGAGTTGGCCTGGTCACAGGTAAAACGACATGTTGCTAGACACAACAAAGCCTACAACCTGACCGAAGTATACAGACTAACTTACGATGGGTTCAAACAAGTTACAACTGACATGTGGAGACAGTTCTGCAGACACGCACTGGATGTAGAAAACGACTACTTTACGAAAGACGGAATACTGGAAGATTCAGTGGATGAAAATGACAATTGATTTGGGAGAGAGCGACAGTGACGATGATGACAGTGACTGGGAAGACAACCTACTTGACAATGACGATCGGTGACTCATTGACCACTCAGTTGAACAATCTACAACTCAGGACTCCCACGGACAGGACACCACAGCGAACGTAGTGCGAAACCTGGGTGAACAATTTGGCCAGGACTTCCTTGATTCTGTGATGCCCCTTCCTTAATATTCATTGAAATAATTAGTGTATTACTTCCTGTACAATGAATGATATTTATCATGACTACCAATAAATACACTCAGTGGAAAGTGAACAGCTAATATTGACAGTTGTCCATATAGGCCATACAAATTTAGCAACACAAATCAGCTTCCACGCTAAGCTTATTGAACTTGGCCTTACCTGGCTTTTTTGGGTACAGCACTGCCTGTTAGTAGATGCCTGCTTGAGTATAGAAACTCCTCGAATGAACCTAGGCCTTAGTATAGGCCATCTAACTGAAAGGGTATGCAAGTTTTTGATTTGGAAAGGTGAACGCGAATAGACTTTAGCTCGAAAAGGCTGGAAGACAAGGCCTCAAGAAAGCACACAAGGCCAGGGTAGTGTAGATAAGCTTGTAATTTCCACGCTAGGACAGTACCCGTAAGAAAACGCTTGTTGCTAAGCGAAGAAAGTTAGCTAGTACCTCACACTAGCCTTAGTTCACTTACTTGAGCTCTGTCTGCTTTAAACAGCTTCTTGGAGTCGCCTGTGTCGCTGCTAAACAGTTTTGTTTACAAACGCTCACTTGCTCAGAGAAGCAGAGCTATTACTTCCGGCCACGCCCATTGCTGGCAAATAAAAATCTCGCGAAAGTTTCCATTGCGGTCAGACTGCTTGTGGAGAATTTTTTTCAGCCGGCTCCTAGGCTTCGCTATAGATAAATAGACCACGCAAAGTTTGGGAAATTTAATGTACGTGTGCAGCTGCTGCTTTGATTCGATTTTACCCCTGGAGCCTGGTGTGCGTTATCTAGACCGTTATTATCCATTTTACTTCCGTTAAATTTTATAGTGTTTTTTTTGGTCAAGATAAATGTTCAGCATGGATCTTTCTGCGCTGCTACTTTTTGTTTTGCTGTCGGTACTACTGGGAGCTGGTATTTACTATGGTTTGAAGCTGGCAAAGGCTGCTTTTTGGGTAGGTTTTTAGTACATTCTGTATAGAGTCTAATAGTATTTTAGAAATACATGCAGGTCTTTACTGAAATTATTGTGACAGACAGGCTATACTCTGGGGCAAGGTAGGTCAGATATTTACCCTGTTCAGCAAAATTAGTTATAGTGGTAGATGTTTAGTATTTATATGAGATGATTTGGTACTTCCTGCGAGAGTCAAGTCTCATGGGATCTACTTAACTACCTCCGAATCAACTCCACAAAATCAATTCTCACGAAGTCAACTGTGCATGAAATCAACTCTTGCAAAATCAACTCTAGGTATTAAAAGTCTTTGTATGTGTGTGTCTAGACTATAGGTGTGTGTGCATGTGCTTGTCGGTAGGCCATGGCATCGCCTGCCTGTATACTTTGACCCTCTGAACCTGACCTTTGCCTGTCAAAAACTTTCTGCCTGTGTGTTGACATTTTGTGCACAGTTGACCTCGTGAGAATTGATTTTGCCGGTGGAGTTGATCTGGAGAGAGTTGATCTCGAGGTATACCAAATTATTTGGTCATATTTTTGGGTACTTCATCATGCGACCAGGAACCTGCATTGAAAGAAGTTGCTAGTTATTTCCAGGAGAGAAGCTGTTCTTGAGTGTAGGCAGCTTCTCTCCAAGGTCACAGAACCCCAGTCAAAGGCAGAGGAGGATCATCATGGGTCAAAGGTCTTAATTAAAGTCCTCCAATGGAGGACATCTATCTTCTTTTTCTTTAGTACCTCCAATTGAGTACTGACGCTGCTCTACACTTAGTAGCAATCTATTCTCTCGTTGAACGCTTGATACTTAGCCATTAAACGGTAATTGGCAGTTTTCGAGTTGAATAGATGGGCTACTAGCCAGATAAGCCCTGCTGGTGTTGGGGTACTAAAGAAGGAAACGAAGATCGGAATGCAATTAAAGTCCTCTGAGCACTGAAGTTTAATTATGACCTTTGACCCGTGACGATCCTCCTCTGAGTCAGAGGTCCGATCCCTAGATTGATTGCTAAGTCAGATGGAGATTGTCTGTGCATACTGTACGTGTATGGCTGGGTATAATTTTGAACACCACAGCAGCCACATGTGAACATCCCTCTCCTAGCCTGGAGTCAAATATTACAGACATCAATTCATGGATACCATACTATCAGTTTATAGCTTGCTAGTCAATCACACATGTAGAGAATATTTACTCAGCCATACATACATTCCTGCATTGCCAAACCCAAATGATAGAGTGTAGGTTCCACCCATATGACTGCGCATGTACATGTGCGAGTGAATATATATTTGCTTGTGGTGATGAAACAGAGTTACCATGCAAAGCTAAGTGTTTGTGCATGTTTTCTATAGTCAATCACCACACACTGCTTGATCAAGTTCATTCCACAATGCAATCACTACTACTATTATACTCCACTAGGCATTGAAATACCCATGGTCATTACAGTATGAGTGGGTAGAATGCTTGTATGTACATCAGACTAACTTGCACCTGTTCCACAGTGTGTACTGGTATACATGGAAACTATCTCGGCCATAGACTTTATGTGTAACATTAGCATCTTGCTGCTCACATAATAATTAGTAGCTTTGTATCACTTCAGTTATTATCGTGGAACTAAGCGTCCACTGCGGCTCCATACATTCATCGTTGAAACACAGTACATGGATGAGGTGAGCTATGTTTACATTTCCTATAAGCTACACCTTCCCTGGGCTTACTCAATGCAGGTGACTGTGAATGAACTGTATAATTTTCTTGTTGGAACAGGAGTGGAGTATAATGTGTAAGTCTTTCAAGAGAGGTTTCTGTTACTGATCGACAGAATTCTGTAGCTTATAGTGATCATGCAGCTATTTGCCTTTAAATATTTAAGTTGCTAGGCAACTGCTTACTATACACATGTAAGCACACACACACATACACCCACTAACAAGCATAAGGGGCAAATACCGTATAGCGGGTAATTTTCATGACTTTCATGGTTAGAGAACTCAGCATGAAAATTTTACCCACAAATATCATAGCGCATGTGCATTATTCATTGTAGTTGTGTTTCTGCACAACAATAAAACCACAAATGACTGACTTCAACATGAATCATGAAAATATCCCCCCCCCCCCTGAAATATATGGTAGCTATTCACTCGACTGTGCATCTTATGCGGGCCCCAATGCATGGAAGGTCCATGTGCCATATGCAACATTTGAGTGTTGAAGGTGTAAAAAAAAAAACCCGTGCTGCCTGGGATTTTGACAATAATTTTGTGGTGCCAAGCATAAAAGATGCAAGAGCCCCTAGCATCTATTGTACAGTTATGTCTAATGCATGTATCTCCTATGTATATACTCAGAGGTGAAGGGAAAGAGCAGACTATTGGATGGCTCCATAAAGGTTTTCTCAATTACACGTATTTCATGCTGTTTCGAGACAAGATGGATGGTTCCCTCCGTGGAATTGCTGCCGCCATTGGCATCAAATGCTATGAGAAGTATACTGAATTAAAGATGGGGCCGACTTTCTTCAAGAATTACTATAAAGGAGGGCCCATATCTTATATAGCAATGGGACGCTGTATTCTAAAAGGTAATTCTTTGTGCTTGAAACTAGCTGTTTAAGTAATCTATTGCTGTTGTATTTCTTGAGCAGAGCTGATATCACACCCATTCACCCCACTTTATCTTGTTGGGAAGTCCTATGCCTTTCAATCTTACTTGGTTGCAATGACGTTCAAAGAATCCTATCCTCGATACGACAGAGAAACACCTGAACATTTTAAACAGATCCTCAAGAATTATGCTGAGGATGAATTAGGTGAAGGAGACGTTTACGATGAAGAGACTAATGTCCTTAAACAGGAAAGGTCTCATCTTCCTGAAAATCTGTCGGTATCAGAGAAAGATTTACAGAATCCTCATATTAAATTCTTTGTGGAGAGGAACCCAGGATACACTAAGGTAATAATCTAGTATCATTGCTGTGAATATGTGTTTAATTGTTTTTGTTTGTAGGGTCATTTCTTGATTACAGGGTGGAGAATGGGTTGGAGTGATCTCATAACACTAATCACCCGAAGAGTCGGGAAGGGTTTTCAACAATCAGAGGTATGCATGCTTTATTGTATGCTGCATTTTTGTTATGATCATCAATATGTAGGGTGGCCCTGGTCATACTCGAGAGAAGAGATCAAAGCCCCCACTACTGAAAAGATACACATTTCAAGAGGAGTCTGCAAATGCCTATGCTGTGAACACGTATCAAATGGGTTTGGGAGGAGAAATTGTTCTCTCCCCAGCAAGCAAATGTAGCTTTGCTTTCAGACCGTTGGGCCCTTATACCCCTACTGCCAGACGAACATCTAGCAGTTCAGATATTCCTGTTTTTGAGTTCAATTAACGTTACTCTACCGAGTAAAATAGGACAGCAGATGTGATAGAAATACGCAGTAGCTAGAGTGTACACAGATTGAATTTTACTGTTTTTTGTGCACAATGTATGGGCATTTAACAATTGTTGCAGAAAAGACCACATGTACCTGTAAGAGAATAGTTCAGTGTGAAATGCTTAGATCTTTGTTACTTAAAAGGCTTAGTAATTATGATACCAATTTGATCTCTTACAGGACTTGCTTTCCTGTCTTCTTTGTAAAATTTTGAAGAAGATGAGAGCTCTGTAATAGGGGGAACAATAGTACATGTTACAGTGACTGTATGTAGGTAATAATTCAGCTTGCTATACATAGAACACTCACATGATCAGTGGAAAGGCTAGAACATCAAGTGTAGCCATTATTAAATAAATGAAACCAGAAGGCAGATTCTTTGCCCTCAATGTCATTGGGTAGAAGAGAGGCCAGAGTACACTAGACAGTAGAGACATACATGACTGGAATGAGGCAACCACGGAGAATTAATAAAGTGCCTGTAGAATCACGAACAGTATGAGAAGAGCAATATACAATGAAACATTGACCACTCACTATTAATGGGGCACTTGATGCATGGTTGAGTGCATGCCCCCCCCCCCCCCCCATGCCAGGTGGTATAACTATATTTGTGCCATCCGGACCCATTGCCCCACCTTAATGACACCACCACCCCTCAGCTGGCTTGATATTTGCTTATCAAAATTTGGTTGCTAGACAATGGAATACAAGTAGCATGTATTGTCACCATGTCAGGTGGTATAACTATTATACTAAGTCTTGTATTATGTAATAAGACTACAAATATTACCTTGGTCTTCCTTTGCAACCAACTTAGATAATAAGCTTCTATACCAGCTGCTCATGAAATAGCCTCCACACCTTAAACCACAGCAACTACAACACCAAAGAAGAATTAAGAATACCCCCAAAAATAATTTAATTTAGAAGACTTACTGAAATACACCTGAATACTTGTGTGTGCAAATCCCATTAGAATATCAGCAGCTGCTTGGAATGATAGTCCAACAAAAGCACTGATACTATCAGGCAGTCTCATGGCAACACTAAAGGAGAAGAGCACTAACATGACACTCACTGCTTGAGATACGGATTCCAGAGCCTGGAAAATTCCTATTACTTTAGCATCCACATCAAATGGAGGAGTTTTAAGAAAGTACACACTAATCAGCAGGTTGCCTTCAGAATTGAATATTGGCAGGTTGAGAATTATAATCACAGCCCAGAGCGTCCATGCTGAGTATTGCGGGACTCTGCCTAGAAACATCTTTAATCCACGTGAAGCCAATTCAACCCCACTCGGCTTCTCAGCAACTCTCCTCAATCTCTCTTCTTTGAATAAGGATGAAGAAATATGGACTGAAGTGAAAGTTGACAATGATCAGTGCAATAACACTCTGCAGTAAGACACCCACAACAGCAGTAACCAATAGATAGTGATCAGATAGAGGACCTAGAGTGTGCACTGTTATCATGGCAGGAATGCGAGAAGCTAGCTGTCCGTAGAGAACAAGATTATTGGAATACGTTTCCACAGTCTTGTGTCCATCATTGCCGGTGTGCTTGTTAATTTGTGAGCTATTGAGGCAAAAGGATCTGTTGGGGGAAATGGAAAGATGTATTCTGCAGCAGTTTTGAGCCAAACTAGTATTGCTCAACGAGTGGTATGTAGAAGATCCTTGTAAATGTAAACAAAAGTAGGAGAGGCTCAATCTTGAGTAGTTTGCTTTGGTATATCAGGGGGGAAATCTGCCATGGTTTCTTGAAATAGGAGCCTCCACTCTTTTTTCTAACAGCTGTAATTTGAATGGACCCATAGTCAGACGGTTCGTTTGCCACTGAAGTAGATGCAGAATGCATCAATTGTAAATGTTCTACTGTATAGCTATAAACTGTATACCTAAAGAAGGACCTTTATACCTAAACATAGCACCATAATATTATATTGATTAAATGTCATGGGCCTAGATACACTGAACATCTGTTGTTTTATCTCCCTTGTTCAGATTGGATTGGATGGCATTCCAATCTTCATTGAAGAAGCAGATTACATCTGCATTCCAACAGATATCACCTCTGAAACAGCAAGTTTATTGTTCATCTCTATATCTATTTTGGCTGTCCAATCACTGCCCTCATAGGGGAGCCCAAAACTGGTGAGCACGTCTCTCATTGGCGGTAACGTATCTTCCTCTTATGCAAATGTTTAACGCTAGTAAAGGTTCACATATGCCACTGTCAGACCCACTGGTAACTGGTGGATTGTGAAGCAGCTTTCTATGAGATGGAAAAGAGTGAAGAGAGTGTTAGGAGTATGATAGCAACATCAATTAAGCAGAGTTTTGGGAATCAGCCTGCTCCAAGGAGACTCAGTGGCTGGTCTACCCTTCTGTTCTTTACAAAGAAGGTATGTGTACAGCATAATCAAGTATAGTGTAACTTAAATTTTACATACAAACATTGAAGGTTTAACATACAAACATTGAAGGTTTAAGGCTATTAATTTTTCTTCAGCTTTTGGAAACATGTGACACGGTAGACATGTACAAAGAAGTTGAGCCATTTGCCAAAGGAATCATATCTGGCCAAAGAAAGGAAATACCGATTTCAGTGGACAAATCTCCTTATGGTGTCATTTTGACCACAGTCCAGCAAATTCTGTCGATAGCTAAGAGGGGAACTCAGAAAGAAGTAAGTTGAATTGCTGCAGTAGTATGTGCAATGATGATCTTGAATAACTATGGAATCAATTATCTTGTACATTCCCAGTGGTCAGCCAACCTTAAAGTGTACTCGATAGAAGGGAAAGACGTCTTGGCTGTAAATTTGCCTCAATTACAGCACTCCTTGACTCATACACTCAGAGTTGTCAATAATACATTGAAAGCTTTGCCAAATCTGGGCTTTCCCTCCACCGATGGGTATGCCAGAAAGTTCCTTGCTGTTGTCGATGGAAAGGAAGTTGAGAAACATCTAAGAGTGGTTGGCTTTCGTCTTTCGTTTGTAAAAGACAAATTTGGACAAGATTTCAATGATGGTAAGGCTACTTTACTACCTGGATAAGTTTTACTGGTGACATTGTGAGGGACCAGTGTATGCTTAATATGTTTTGGTGTAGGTTAAACAATTAATCATGTTCAGTTGTGCATAGGCCAGGGCAAGGACTCTTGCCTTAGGTTAGTTTTAGATTTTGCTAGGTCATTGTTTTGTCTGGTAGCTTAGGGTAGTCCCCCCCTCTGCCAATCAGGCTGAGGCAGGCATTGACCATACTTGCCATGGAGCAGGATTGAAACCGGACAAACCAGTTTTGAATTTTACCACATAGAAAAGTGATTGTTGTCATTGATGAAAAAGAGATGTTATTGTTGAATGTTGAACTGTTAAGTCAACTGTATAGTTAGTGACCATGGTCCTCTACAGACATTAATAATGTATTTATTAGTACCTTCCATCAACTCGGGCAAGACACCTAAGGATGATGCAAGAGGTCAAAACTCCATGTCTAGTGAACCTCCAGACACCGAATCGAGTGGTGGAGAATACCCACTTCTGAGTCACAAGGAAGATGCACCTACAGGAGTCTTAAGTGGTAAAGAGGAACAACCTTCACCAGCCTGCCAGGCACGCGGAGGGGACACACCTCCAAGCCAGGGAGGGGATACCGAGGAACAACCTTTGCCACCCCGTCAGGCACAGGGAGGGGACCCACTTCCAAGCCAGGGAGGGGATGCATCCCCGAAGGACACACGTCCACATTCTCCAAGAGTCCAATTAACCACTGATAAGAAACCCAAATGCAAAAGAAAAGTGGAAGAGACCCTAACGCTAACACAAAACGCAGACCCTTGAGTTATTCTGAACTAGGTGATCAAATGACCCCATTCTTCATCACTAAAGAGAAAGTCTGTTTCACCCAAATACTAGCTATGGCAAATAGCCATTGAATGATACGTTGTGTGCATTCTGTTGTCAGCTGTTTTGAGATAAACATTTGAGATTTCCTGCCAGGTATACACATAACACTTCTATCTATGCACGGATAGTCTCCCTCTACTATCCGTGATCTATGCCTCAACTGTCGTAGCCTCGATTGAATCATCTTGAGCCTCGAACCTTGAACCTCGAACCTTGAAGGTGTGTACCTTAGGGCCCACGGTACGCGGTGTAGGGCCACCGTATACCCCTTACTAATATGGAGGTTTATGCGCTGCTACTTCTTATTTTGCTGTCTGTACTACTGGGAGCTGGTATTTACTATGGTTTGAAGCTGGCAAAGGCTGCTTTTTCGGTATAGTTTTTAGTGCATTATTATATTGAGTAAGTTAGTTGGCTGCCATGGCCTGATTGATTAATAAGCTATGTATGAGCCAGCTGAGTTTAGCTATTATGTTTTACATGTAGGTCTTTATTGAATT